>JABTXL010001323.1:6782675-6811602 GCA_025134845.1 Neodon shergylaensis | reverse complement strand
ATCTATCTATCTATCTATCTATCTATCTATCTATCTATCTATCTATCTATCTATCTCTCTATCTATCATCTATCCATCTACTGTCTATCTACTTTTTATCATCTATCACCTATTCTCTACCTATCAATCTAATGTCTCTATCATCTACTTACTTTCTCTCTCTGTTTCTAACTTAATAAGTCAATGTTCAGTAGCTCTAAAAACTATGTGTACCTTGAACCTTTTACTATTTGGCAAAATAAATTAATTGCTGTTTTGCTAATCTCTGCTTTAGAAGAAACATATGTTCACAATATGAGACCTGGGGAGGTTTAATTTTCTGCTTCATTTTTTTTTTCAATGAAAATATTCATTTGGATGCATTGAGAAGAAAATTCAATTTATTAAAATATTTTGTGGAAATGATACTCTGATAAATAATTGTTAAAGAGGAAATTATAATTTGATGGAGAATTTATACATTACCCCATTAAAACAATCATGAGTAGGAGAGATTCATATTCTGAGTCTGACAGTTTCTAAAAGCTACTGCAGAGTCAAGTTCATGATCAACATTATATTTCCTACTCCTTTTGAGTACATGGAAGATTAATCATTCTTCAATTTTTACTTGAAAGATAACATTCATGGAGGAAACATGACAGAGAGAATGTCATTGAAAGACATAAGTAATAATTCTATATATCAACAAATGTTCCAACTTTTATAGAACCTTATTTGTAGTCTTAGAGTCCTTTTTTAAGGTAAGGTACAGGCAAGCTTTTACTGTACCTGAATTTAAGTGTGTTTTTTAATTGCAAACATTATATTCATTTCCATATGCTCATAATTTTGAATGTGGTGTCTAGCAGGCATTCTGCAAGATTTATTTGAGTGTTATTTCCTGTAGGCATTCATTTGGTGAGGTTTTAATGTGATGAATGCACCTCTAATTGGTATTATTTACATAGGCATCTGGGTCCTAGTTTAAGGATTCAGTAAAGGGACAGGAAGACTGGGGAATATCTGTAGGCGCCTTTAACATTTTCCACAGTGGTGGGTCAAGGTTCATATCATGCAAGTTTTACCAAGGATTTGTCATGGCAGAAAGGTTGTCATAGTCCTTTTTCGTTTTTAAAGTCTGTAGTTCTGTATCCTCACACCTGTATCTTTATATCATCTGTGATACATGTATAAAAGTTAAGAAGAGAACAACTGAACAAAAGAACAACCAAAATTTAGTCTGGCGATCTGTTGATTTTATTGGTTGGGTCAGGGTGTAATGAAAGAAGACGCCTCCAAAAAACTTGGGATAATCTATCACTCTTCAAATGTTGGCTATGTGCTTAGCCAAATAGATACAATAAGAAAAAATAGAATTAAAAGCAAAAAGATGTTCTTAAATAGATTTTTTTTTCTTGAAAATGTTTCTGTTCTTTTAAATATAGGGCATGGCCCATTTTAGACATCTATTAAAATTATTTAAAAATTGTTACTCCAGATAGCTAGCTTTCCTATAAGCAATTTGGCAATTCAGATTTACATTAGTTATTTTTCTTGGTGTTGTAACAAAAATATTTAAGCAAATGAAGCTAAGAAAAAAAAAAGAGTTAAACTTTAGTTCAGGATTTGAAGACTCAATGTGTCTTGTCAAGGCAGTGTGGTATCAGGAGAATGAGGTAGGTCGGCATGGTTCATCCACTATCAGGAAGCAGGAAGTGTTGAATGTGAATACTCAGGTCATTTTTCCTTATAATGTAGCCCAGGATTCCACCAGATGAAATGGAGTATTCACATTTAAAACGGCTCTTTTCTCCTCAGAAAATTCCTCACAAGCATCCCCTGAAGATTATTCTATTTATATTTCTCGATCTTGTCAGGTTGAACACCACTATTAACCATTATTCAATTTGAGGCAAAATCAAGAATATCAATAATGATATCAAGGCTTTAACATGCCTAAGACTTCAATGTGCCATTTGGTTGTCATTGTTTTAATTAGGCCATAACTCAAATAGAAGTAATGTAACTGTTCAATAGAAGGGATATGAGTTTGCAGGGAAGAGACAAAACCGGAACCAAGATGGAATCCCAGAAAGCTTGAATCTGACTGGTAAATGTGCATTTAAGAGTAGTATAGGATCATTATAAGAAAACAATAGTATATTATAAAATTTTGTTTTAGTTTCCAATAGCATCCTTTCTCAAGTCATGTGATCTGTACCCCTTTGAACTTGGACTTTTCTACTCTTTAGTTCACTGTAATCCAAAAGACAGCCAAATTTGTGACTGTAAAAACTTTCTTCAGTTTCTTCCTGTTCTAAAAAATAGCCATGTATTTTGTCTATTTTTATTTACCAAATAGGCCCAATATACAGGGACATAAAACAAAACAGTCTTTGCTGCTTATGCTGAATGTTGGCTAGTTGGTTATTCTCAATGTAATATTGACTGAGTTTACTTATATAATTTATTGAGCTAAAAAATGTTAGCCCTAAATCATTTGAAAAGGCCTCACCTGTTGTTTGGCCTCCTTGGTCTGATTGTTGGCTGAAGGATCATGTTTTTATCCCTATAGCCTCTTACTATCTGCATGGTGCCTTCTTATTAAGTAGGTTATATGCTAATTTTCTCGTATGAAAACAAAAGTTGATGCTAATCATATCTCTGAAGGTCTAGTCACAAATTTGGTATAATGATATTTTTGCCATATTTTATTATTTCTCCCAGGCAAAGGAAAATGGACAGACAGATTTGATAGACAGATCTACAGATACTTAATAACTTTTTGGATTGTATACTCTTGCCTTTTGACATAATTGGCTACACTCCAATTAGTGGAAGTGCTCAGAAAACACAAATTTAGCATCGCAGAAAAATTAGTTATGTCCTATTAAGTGAACTGATGAAAGATTAGGCATATATAAAGAATACTGATAAAGAAGCTTGATTCTATAGGGTCTAGATAATGATCTTGGGAAAAGATAAAAAAGTGACTGCAAGAATTTAAGTTTAAAAATTCATATATGAATTTATTATAGCAAGTTTCACCTTGCATATCTCAGAAATTTTGCTGAGCTAATGTACATTATTAATATCAAAGTATGGATACATGTTGTAGTGTTTTCAAAAGGATGATTATTATGTGTATATAATAAACATTCTATTGTACAACATACATTGTATATCACATATAGTATATGTTAAGCATATATGTATGTATATATGTATGTATGTGAATGGCATATTCTCTATGATTTCAGAGAAGCCCAAAATAAAAAAAATTGAACCAGATGTAATGGTGTCCTGTACGGGGACCACAGATGTGATTGCTGTTTCACTTTACTAAATTCTGAAAGTTTGAGCTTCTTTTTACTATTTCAAAGTTGTTGACAACAGGTGTGGCTACAAACAAGATATCCTGACCTAAGGTGTACTTACTTAGTGTTTTGACATTAAGATATCCCATAGAGATGAATCTGCTCTATCCTAACCAATGGCCAGAGAATTCAAGCCTTTTCCTACTCTTCATTTTAAAACAGGTTTGACATATAAAGTGGCTGCTTACAGGATACTCAACCTAGGGTATATTTGCTACATATCCTGCCCAAACATCAGAATGCATAGCTCAGGAAATATTGCCTTGATGCCTCAAGTATTGCAACATGTAACCATTCTGGTTGTCCTTTGTGCCGTGTTAAAGTAATCTTTTGCTTTCTTTCACCTTTTTTTGTATTAGGGTATATAAGCACATGGAAAATAAATGTGGGCATATTCAGTATTCACCGAGTTGCCCTCCTGGTACTATCCAATGTCTCTGAGTTTTTTTTTCATATCCCTGTTCCTCCTAACTCACATTTCTAATCCACACACCCCTACCCTAGAACATATGAACCAGTCATGGCTGGACCATGACAAATGTCACCCTAATGTGGTGCTGTTGACAGATGCTGCCAAGACGTGTGGCCATTGGTCCAAGGGAGCATGTGAAGGACAGCACAGATAAATAAGATACTGCAGGTATAAAATTAAAAGGTGATCAGTCAAATAGATATCAATAATTAATATGGAACGATGGTGATAAAATATCAGGAGTAAAATTGTAAGTATTTGTAGACATGAGGCAAAGAAATATTATTCAACTGTATGTATGCTTACTTGGGTGAATTTTGATAGCCAGAGGAGCTGGGGTCAAAGAGAAACAAAAGCAGAGCATTTTAGAGTTTGTAGATAGTGTAAATTTTATGCTCCCTCTCCCATACTGGCAGCATAGCTGCTGCCATCTACAGACAGCTCTGGGACTTCACGAGGTCAAGGTATGGCCTTACCTATGCCACAGTTGCTGACGCTGCTGAGCAGGTGGGGCAATGAAGGGAGAGTGGGACACATGGCCCAGCAATGGCCTGGTTTGCCACTGAGATTGTGGCCATCGACACACATGTGCTGTATGTAGCCAGGTGAGTCTGGCTTGAGCCATGCCATGGAGCCAAGAAAAGAATGAGACAGAAATCTCTGGCTTGTCCTGCCATGGCCAGCATCCAGAACTGGTTGGCAAGTAATGGCTAGAGGATCCATGGTCCGTGAGCCTGTGGGGATAGATCAAGAACTTTTAAAAGAGAAGAGGATTTAGGAATTCTCCTAATTTTGTGATTACAAGATTTAAGATAGGAAAGCAGGGTTAATGAAAATGGTGTGGGTTTCCCTGCCTAAATTCCCAGCCAGCAAAACCTGTGGACTGTCTCGGAGCTGCTGCTATGGCCGGCACTTGGGAACCTGAAGATGCAACTAAATTTGCCAACTGGTCTGGACTAAGATGGGACTGCTGAGCATGGCCTGTACCCAGGCACAACAGACAATGAGGGAACAACGCATCTACATCCCAGGTCCCTGAAGGGGTGGCTTTGTTGCAGAGAACACAGCTAGCTGCCCTAGCCTAGCAGACAGCTCTGGGCAGCAGCACAGCTCTTCCAGGCCCAAACAAGTGTCTGTGAAAATATAAATGAGCAAGTTGCAATCTGTCAACTAGTGAAACTTGCAGTTTGGATTTAAAAAATAGCTTACAAACTTTAAATAAAATATCCAGTGGCTACGGTCCTGTTTATTGATGCTTACAGGGGATCTTGAGCCCCCTCAGTGAGATTAAAACACAACTTTAAAAAATGGGGAGGTTATACCCTTAGTTTATATTGGAAAGGACCTGGTTTTGTTTTAATGTGGGGTCAAGAGCATATCTCTGCTTTTATTTTTTCACAGGAATATGACTGCCTGCCAAACAGAAGAGTCTGAGCCCTGATGGCTTTGCAGCCACTGGTGTCCCCACAGAAGAGCTGAAATGAGGTTCTTGCCCTGTCTTCCTGACTTTCTTATGCCATCATGCTGGAGTCTGAGAAAAGAAGGAAGACCCCAGCTACTCAGTGGACCTACTGCACAAACTTCTAGACCTTAGTGAGTCCTATTTACTTTGGAACTGGCCCAAGAATGCTCATTGAATGTTTGTCAGTTTATCCATACTATATCTCTGGACACAGAACTCATTTTACCACTATGGTATTTAATCTGCTGTTGAAATAAAGACCTGAGAACTGAGACCTCAGAAGATTTCCCCTGTAGGGGAAAAGAGACTCATTGCAAAGGAAGCCTCTCTTCAGAAATGAGGAGGACTGGCATAAAACTCTCTTCTGCTTCTCAGATACTGGGACAGTTTGAACTTCTCTTTGAAAGTCAAGAGCAGCAGAACAACTGAACTGCAGGAGAGAAAAAAAAAACCTCATAGCTTACCCATCACAGAAACCTCTTCTTGTCTTTTAATTAGAATGGATTTAAGAGATTTGTGATTTGACAAATTATGTACTTATTGGTAATTTCCAGACTAGAATTTTGGTATTGAGCTATTAATGTTTGTAACTGCATGAGTCCACTATGAAGGTGTTACTGATTAGAAAAAGGTTAGAACTTGTCTGAGAAAGATTGGATATGATAAGTCTTTAGATTTGATAAGTTTAATAAGATAAATTTTGTTTTTGTTGCAGCTAAAATCTTAAATAGATTCTTGACCAATTTAAAAAGGCAATCCAACCTCTGGTCATGCTCCACTCCTTTATTAAGAGATTTTGAAACCTGTAAATGGATGGAAATAGAAAACACTATCCTGAGTGAGGTAACCCAGACCCAAAAAGAGGATCATGGGATGTACTCACTCATAATTGGTTTCTAGCCATAAATATAGGTCACTGAGTCTGTAATTTGTGATCCTAAAGAAACTAAATAAGGTGAACCCAAAGAAAAACATATAGTTATTATCTCTGCTATGGGAAATAGACAAGATTGCTGGGCAAAAAAATGGGACCTTGGGGGTGGGGTGGGATGGGGTAAGGGGAGATGGGGAGAGAAAAGTGAGAAGGGGAGGATGGGGGAACTTGGGGAAACGGGATGATTGGGGATAAAACAAGGTTGGATAGAGGAGCAGGGAATCGCATAACTTAATTAAGGGAACCACCTAAGGTTGGTAAGAGACATGAACCTAGAGTGGCGCCCAGGTGCCCAAGGCAATGTCCCCAGTTAGTTTCTTGGGCAGCTGAGGATAGGGAACCTGAAATGACCCTATCCTATAGCCATACTGATGAATATCTTGCATATCACCATAGAACCTTCATCTAGCGATGGATGGAGATAGAGACAGAGACCCACATTGGAGCATCGGACTAAGCTCCCAAAGTCCCAACGAGGAGCAGAAAAGAGGGAGAACATGAGCATGGAAGTCAGGACCACGAGAGGTGCGCCCATCCTCCGAGACAGTGGGGCTGATCTATTGGGAGCTAACCAAGGCCAGCTGGACTGTGACTGAAAAAGCATGGGATAAAACCGGACTCTCTGAACATGGCAGACAATGAGGGCTGATGAGAAGCCAAGGACAATGGCATGGGGTTTTGTTCCTACTTCATGTTCTGGCTTTGTGGGAGTCTAGCCAGTTTGGATGTTCACCTTCCTAGACCTGGATGGAGGGGAAAAGACCCTGGACTTTCCACAGGGCAGGGAACCCTGACTGCTCTTCAGACTGGAGAGGGAGGGGTAGAGGAGTGGGGGGGAAGGGGAGAGGGGCGGGAGGAGGGGGAGGGAAATGGGGGGCTGGGAGGAAGCAGGAATATTTTTTCAATAAAAAAAATTTGAAAAATAAAAAGAGATATTGCAACCATAGGAGCTTATGTATCACACAGCATTATCGGCTTGCATGTAATTATTTAGTTGTTGATGAACTGTCTTGGCAGAAAACTGGCTCAAAGATGAACGATGTCTAGAGATGCCTTCTCCCTTAACTCTTTAGTTACAGAGACTAATAGTCAATGATGGGTAAGATCTTTTCCCCTCCAGGCAATCTAAGTCAGGATGTATATAACAGAATGTATGAACAGATAACAGATAAGTCTAGAAAATGGGAAAAGGGGACCCAAGCCGGACACAGTCATCTCCTGTAGCGGATGCACTGGCTTTATTAAATAAAATAAAAAAGGGGGAATATGTGTGGACCCACAGATGTGAGCCTTGTTCCACTTTGACTAAAGGTCAGAGAATTTGAGCTTCTTTTTATTCTTTCAAAGTTGTTGACAATAGGTTTGGCTACAAACAACATATCCTGACCTACAGTGTGGTTACTTAGTATTTTGACATTAAGATGGTCTATAGCGGTGGATCTACTCCATCCTGACCAAAGGTCAGATAATTCAAGTCTATTCCTGTTCCTTCATTTTAAAATAGGTTTGTCATATGGAGTGGCTACTTACAGGATACTCAGTCTAGGGTATATTTGCTGCATATCCTTCCCAAACATCAGAATGCATAGCTCAGGAAATATTGCCTTGATGTCTCAAGTATTGAAGCAAATAATTGTTGTGGTTATCTTTGGGTCATGTTAATGCTGTCTTTGCCTTCTTTCCCCTTTTTGTACTTGGATATATTAGCATATTGAAAATAAACACAGGCAGATCCAGTAGTCAGTATTCACTGAGTTGCTCTCCTGGTTCTATCCTATGCCTCTGATTCCTTTCTTATCTCTGTCTATTCTGCCTAACATTTCTAATCTACACACCTCTATCCTGCAAAGTATGAACCACTCATGGCTGGACCTTGACAGATGTCACCCCAGTGTGTGGCTTATGACAGTCCTGCAAGAAAGAAAGAAAATACAGTTCCATGTATAGAATGGAACACTGACTCCTTATTTCCAGATTGCTAGTGTAAGTGACCATTTCTCAAGAGGCACAGACACATGGCATGGAAATAGCAAAGCTATCCCAGATCTAATTACAATACAAAACAATGCCCAATATTTTTTATATTCTAAATGCTGTTGTTTGTTTGTTTCCCAGGTAATCTTAAGATCTTACTCCTAGGATTTCTTTTCCTGTTGGGATAATAAAATATTCACAAAAAGCCTGACTGCTCTTTGGACTGGAGAGGGAGGGGGAGAGAAGTGGGGAGAGGGGGAGAAGAGTGGGGGAAGGGAAATGGGATGTGGGGAGGAGACGGAAATTTTTTCAATAAATAATATATATATATCAATTTAATCGAGACAGGGTTTATTCTATCTTACAGTTCAATGGTACTCTATATCCCGATTTAGATAAGGTAGCAGGATTTAAAGCAGGGGGTCATTTTACATCCTTAATCAGGAATGAGTAAAAGGGAAAAAATGTGAATGCTTAGCTCACTTTCTCCAACACCTGGAAGTAGAACAGACGATAATGCAGAGGGAACATGGGAAACCTGCTCTGTCAAACCTCAGAATTCTTCATTTTCTAGACCCTGCAGTTACACTTTGGCAGACCTCTTCATGAATTTTACTTATTGATGCCTAATGATATGCAAATTTTATAACATAGAAAACTATTTGGCTATTACAAATAATGCTTCTGTGAACATTGCTGAGCAACTATCCTTGCGGTTTGATTGAGAATATTTTGGGAATATGCCCAAGAATGGTATCTTTGGGTCTTGAGGTAGATAGCCATAACCTGGAAACAACAGAGATGCCCTCCAGTTGAAGAATAGATAAAAATAAATATGGCACATTTATGGTACAATATGGAGTATTACTCAGCTGTAAAAAACATGACATCATGAAATTTGCAAGCAAATGGATGGAACTAGATAAAACCATCCTGAGTGAGGGAACCCAGACTCAGAAAGACAAATACAGTATGTACTCACTCATAAATGCATATTAGATGTAAAACGAAGGATAGCCAGACTATTATCCCCAGCTCTAAAGAAACGAAGCCAGGAAGACCTTAAGACAAACACATGGATCACTGTGGGAAAGGGAAATAGATGAGATCTCCTGAGTAATCTGGGGACGAATGGGGCAGTAAAGGGGAGGGTAAAGGATTAAAACATGAGGGAATGGGATGATTGAGTGAAGAAGCGATGGACTGGGAGAGAAATGAAAGAGATATCTTGATAGAGAGCCACTATGGTTCTAGGGATAAACCTGGTGCTAGGGAAAGTCCCAATAATTCATAGTATAACCCCAGCTAAGACTCTTAACAATAGTGAAGAGGGTGCCTGAACTGACCTTTCCCTATAATCAGATTGGTAGATAGCCAACTATCATCATAGAACCTTCATCCAGTAACTGATAGAACCAACCAAATGCAGAGATCTACAACCAAGCACTAGGCTGAGCTCTAGGAATCCAGATGAAGAGAGGGAGAAGAGAATATATGAGTAAGGGAGTTCCAGAAAATTATGGAGAAATCTATAAGAGACAGCTGAACCAAGCTAATGGGAATTCATGAACTGTATACCAACAGCTGTGGAATTTCTATGGAATTGAACTGGGTCCTCCATATTTGGGAAACAGTGGTGAAGTTTGGACTATCTGAGAGGCCCCTGGTGGTAGGAAGAGGCTCTAATCCTGGTTCATAACCTGGCTTATTGGAGACAAACCCCTATGATGGGATGCCATGCTCAGCCTTAATGCAGGGGTAGGGGCTTGGTCCTATATGCCAGACTTTGTTTAATTTCAATTGGAGCCCTTACTCATTGGAAAAAGTGAATTGGAGGTGGGCTTGGGAAAAAGGCATGGGAGTTGGAGCTTTGTGTGGGAGGGAGAATTGTGGTTGGAGTGTAAAGTGAAATTTATAAAAAAAATAAATTTTAAAAAGAGAAATCTCTCACTTTGAATCTATTTTCTGGGATATAAAAGTTATAATTCTATAATATACGTTTTCCAATAGTTCAGTATAAAAACAGTATATTACTTTTCAGTCAAATATATATATATATGTATATATATATAATCTTTTCTTACTAAACACATTTTTCATTAACAGCTCATCTACTTTTTGTAATAATTAATCTGAAGCACATCCTTCAACCAGAATACCATAACATTATAGATTATTCAAAATTACTTTATATCATTTGATTCATAAAATGGAGAGATTTTGTTTTTCATGTAATTTTGCAGTTCATTTGAGAGTGGGTTAAAATATATAATATAATTTAATTTCTGCAGTATAAGTAGCTCACAATCTTCAGGGTTGGTTATCATTCCTACAAGGAAGTCAACCAAGGAGCTTTGACAACAAAAGTGCCTTACTATCACCCCAGTGCCTGTAACTCTGCATCTCTGCAATAGGTCTGGACACTATTTAAGACTCCAATATTATTCTCAGTTGCAATTACATGTTGAGAATTAAACCCCCTGTATCAGTAAACTTATCAAAACATACAGATGAGAAACATATTTTCAGAGGTGTGAAATGTACATTATATTGGTAATTTGTCATGCTTTCTTTGAGCTCACTGAGCAGATGGCTAGGGAAACAGGGCTTCTCCCACCCTACATTTCAGAGATAGCCAACTAGATGTCAAGTGTCCTCCAAGAAACAAAGCAATCCAAATGTGAAATTCTTTTGGGCTTGAGGACAGCTAGAGATAAACGGCTTCCAAGAGACATCGTTCTTGCCCAAGCCATGACATAAAAATTATTGCTGTGAGAAAGTAGAGCTGGCAGTGCGACCAGGAGAGTCTTCTCCAGGGAGTGAAAGCTCAATCCGGAATGCCAGATGATTGACAACTTCTTAAGGAGGTTTCTGCTGGATCATGTGAGTGCCTGATCTGAAGTCATCGTCTCAAACCATTGATCTTCTCTCTATTTGGACAACTTTTTCAATATGACACTCTCCTCTTTCTGAGCATTTCCTCTTTATCAGGAACTCCAGCTGACGGCCCCAGTGGGCTTCCCTAGTTGTTTCTACCAGATGTATAAAAGATCCCTGATTTAATTATGGTACCTTTCTGATATTATTTGCGTTTTCACTGGAAAACTTTACCTGAGAGGACAGGGAACACCTCTTGGTCAATCAGATGTTCCATCTGATTGCTTTGGTTTCTGAAATTTCCCCACTCAGATGCCTCTTCATCATTATAAGGGCCTAATCTGAAACTTTCCTATGGTTTTTCAGATAGATTTTCTATTCTTTTCGTCCTCCTTGCTAGATACTTGACAAACTCATTTAACACCAAAAGCATGACTAGGTAGCTAGGTCATCATTCTCAGGAACAATGCAGAATTTTAAATATAATATAGAAAGTGAGTATATTTCCGAAAAAATAAAAAAATCATTGAATGTCATTGCAGGAATTGAAAAGAAATATTTTGGATTTTATTCCCATCCTCTCTGGCAGGTATTGTCCAGAACAATTGTGGGAATATAAATGGGCATGGGAATTTAGGGTTAGGTAAGAATCAAAATAGAAGTTTACCAGCTACAGGACTTTAAGTAACATATTTCATCATCTCTATAACTTTGAATTTATTGCTCTCTTTTCCAATAATGGTATGTGTATTATAGGCTTCTATGTGTATTAACTAGTGAAATGGAAGTCAAATGTGTCTCAGCTCTTGGTACAAAGTTGGTACTCAACAAATTTAATTTAAATCCTCTCTCCCTTGCTCCCCACATCTCTTAAGAGTGAATACCCCAATAAGCTTGAAGTTAAACAAAGTAGAGTAAGCAGAAAACCAGCTTTAATTACATGCCGGAGATCATTATGCTATGTTTAAAAAGCATGCCATGGCTCTGCCTGCCCTCCCAAATGTTATTAGAGACATGTCCTGACAAATATTGCTGGAGAAACATCTTAGAAAAATGTATTTCTGGCCCTTTTCATGGAACATTTGCAGAATTCATCATAAAAATTAACACTTGTTCCAATGGCTCACCATAAGGTTAATATAGTAAGGTAGTAGTGACCTTCCTATTTGCATTAAATTCATACCCCAGCAAGGAAAAAACCCCAGGCTGAGCAGGACCCTACAAAAAAGCTGTTATTACTGCATAACTGTAATGTCATACCATTCAGTATACTTTTCAAATTTTGCTTTATATTATAAAAAATAATTTCGATATTCTTAAGTTAAATATCTTGGTTTCCCACTAATTTGTTTTGTTGAGTGAAAGATAGCAAATTCTTGCCTTGATGGATTTAATATTTATCTCTATTTGTTTGTTTTTTAGTTTAAATATATCCTTTCTGTTGTTTATTTTTGAGATTGTGTTTTAATTACATTTCTCCATTCCCTTTCCTTCTTCTGAATCAGCCTACATTCATCTCTTTGCTCCATTTCAAATTTATGGTCTCTTTTTCATTGTCATTGCATGCATATATGTATCTGAATATTCATGTGTGTTTCCTAAATATAATATCTTCTTTTAAAATTTATATTTAGCAATTCAAACCAAAGTAAAATAGACTGTAATACAGAATACATATATATGTATAATATATTATATGTATGTATTATTTATATACATAGATTATATATTGTGTTATATACAATATATAACACACATATAGAGAGATTGTATATACAATAACACACACATACACACACACACACACACACACACACACACATATATACACACACACATTTGGAGAACCTTAACAATTTTATTGCTGGTAGTGTGAAATTTTAGCTTATGGACTCAGAAGTAAAGCACTTTCAGCAACATCAGCATGACCTCAGTCCCATCTCCAGTACCTAAGAAAAAATGATCATGTTCAAAGGAAGTAAATAGACTCATAAGGATAACAGGTTGCCCTTTGAATTACATATGCACGAGCACAAAAATGTACAAAGACCTACATTAGTGTACACAGACCCGCACAGATGTGTACACACACACACACATGCACCCCCAAAACCCCAAGCATGCACATGTACACTTACAAAAAAATTATTATGCTAGTAATTTTTTTTAATTTATTTCTAACAATACAGTAAAAATAAACTTGTCAACACAAAAAAAGTCAGCATTAAATAAAGGAGAATGAAAAATGGCCTTGGGACTCTTGCACTTATTCCTTCTCAAGTCTACCCCTCTCCTACTAATTTACCTGTTGTCCCTGAGGAAGTGTAACCGCCAATTTCAGCAACATCTGGGCAGTTCTTCACCTTGCTACTTGCCAATTCTTTATTAAAGGCTTTAAAGACATTGACCCCTCCTCTCCGACTAGTAAGCTTGTGAAAAGGAAAAGGGATATACTGGCTACTCACTGTGTGCCTGACAATGTTAATATGTCTGTATCTTGTTATCTCCACAAAATATTTGAATAAAATTTATTTTCTGCCTGTTTGCATGTCTGATATACCTAAAATGTGAAATAATAAGATGCTGTCAAATTTTATAAATGATCAAGAGCCCAAATATATTTTAATAAGCATGATTTGTCTCCCATCCTTGTACTTAGAAGAATTTGTTTTCTCATTTTGACAGCTTTGGATCTGATAGCCAGCACGGATGCCTCTAGTGAGCTGCATTTCAAATCTCTAAATATATTTCTACACATCATTTAATTCTCATACATTATACCAGAATTGTAAACATGTTTGCCCATTCATTTGTAAACAAGATATTTTAATAATTTGGTACAATTTAAGTTTGTGCCTTTAGGTGTGAGCACAGGACCAGGCACAAGAACAGAAGAATGGATGAAGGCAATTTGAATTCAGCGTTCACTACTCTCACCTTTTGCTTCCTGTTTTAGTTCCATAACATCTCTCAGAATGAAATTTCATCATCTTGAATGCACTGTGCAGAGTGGCATAGGATAGAGCATCTTAGATAAATATAGTTGTGAGAATGTTGTCATGAATGTCTGTGTGGAACACTTTCTTTTCTTTTAAACTATAAGCTGAAGAGTTTGTATGAGAATTGTTTCCAATTCATAAAATTATTTACCACTGCAGTGAAGAAAAAGCAAAGTCAATTTTCCTCCAGAAATTTGTGAGTGGTTGTGATAGGGCTTTAGTTAATTCACCTCAAGGAGATCTAAATGATAGGCCTTCATGGGTTCTCTGTCTGTTTTGAAATACAACACACATACCTTAATTAGCTGCATCCAGATGCTATGATAAAATAGAAAATTCTGAGGTCTTTAGTACCACTCATTTCAATAAAATACTGTGTGAAAAATTGCTCAACTTTTGATTTTCCTTATTAGTGGTTTCTTTTCGATTTTTGTGAGTCACAAAATATTTTTGCAGTTTATTTTATAAAATCTAAGATAAAACATCATAAATAGCCAAAGCAAATACAAAAACTTGTTGCTAGTGTTCTTCATTGCAAGAATACTAACTTCTAAATTCTAAGTCAGATTTTAAAAAGAGAGAAATTGAAAAAAAATCTTTTATTCATATTATGGTTCCATATCAGAAATTTCAACGAGTTACATTTATATGTGCTAGTGATTACTATTTTAATAATTTGTTCTGAGTATAGTTAATATTATAAAAAACACATTTTATGTGTAAGTATATAAATTGTATGTGTGTATGTTCATATATGCAAAAATATATCTACATCTATATGTAGTGTAGTGTATCTGTATGTATATATTGTGTTCTGTTGCTGTGATGCTATATCCCTAACAAAAACAGCTGAAAGGACATGATTTTCAGTTAGATGGTACAGTCAGTCATGATAGGGAAGGAACTGCAAGAACTTCAGTCGCTTGTGAGTGATGAATGCCTGGGCTCTGTTCATTTTCTTCTTTTGATTCAGTCTAAGACTTCAGTCATGAAATGGTGCTGCCTACCGTTAAGATAGATCTCTCTATCTCAAATAACTTAATCTAAGAATCCTTCGTAAGCATGTCCAGGGTTAACCAAGTTAGGTCATTCTCAATGTCTTCTCTCCTTAGAGACTCTAAATTCCATAAAGTTGAAATATATACATATACATACATTATATATATATTATTATGCATAAAATAATTATGTAAGTCAGAAGAATGTTGAATGCCACCTTTGAAACTTAAATTGTGAATCCAGAATCACCCTTAGCACTCTTTTCTTAAACCTTTCCCGATAAACACAGTGTATAATCAGAGGCTATAGTGCAGACTTACGCAGGCTCTGTGATTACCACTTCATCCCTGTGAGCCCCTGTGAGCCCTGCTTAGTTGATACTATGGACCATATTCTGCTGGTGTCCTCAACTCTTTTTGCCTCCTTCAATCCTTCCTCCCCCTCATCTATGAGGTTTCCTGAGTTTGGCCTAATATTTGGCTGGAGTCTCTACATCTGCTCCAGTTGGCTAGGCTTCCTCCAGCATCCGTCTAGCTTTGTCACAACTTAAAGTGTCTCACTTGATCTTGCTACCATACGGTAACCTTCTTCTTCAATCAGAAATTCATGCCAATACTTAGAACTCTGTGTTGTCTGGACACTTCCTGCCTCTCTTCTTCATTCATATGGCACCTTCAAGGGTTCCATATACTGTGACAAAGTTGTCCTCAAATTTTCAACTCTAGAGATGACTATGAAAAGACACCAATAAAGCCCTGTTGCTGCGTTTTAATGCTGTGGAAATGTAGTGTGAGGGAAGTTAAGGAGCCGTCCCCAAATGAGAATCATTCTTCTCTCAGAGACAAGTCAAATTTATAGTTAAGCTTATAATTTATACTTTGAAAGTGAAAATTAAAATATTATTGCAGTGGAAATAAAATGAGTGCATGGTGGTTATACAACTATGCATCAGCTGAAGAAGTTTAAGAAGGAAAGAAGAGGTCACATTTGGTTTGACCTTTTTATTGAAGTACAAAAGGCCTCCGTTCATATTCAAATTTATGCTTGCCTCATGACCACAAAACACACGATAATTTCACATTTTCCAAATAAGTAAGGTATTTGCTTAAAAAATTAAAGGGAATGATAAGCCTCTTATTTTAAAAACATATAATGGAGGCAACATCTGTTACTTGCCCATGAAAACATCACTGGACTTAATGTAATTATACAAGTAAATGATGAAGCCTATTTGTTTCTACAGTTTCTTTTATTACGACAAGGGATAACCTTCATGTCAGGGCTGCTCACGCCATCTTCTTTCTTCATTCCTGTAAATCCGTGCAGATGTCATGGCATTTTTATTTTCTATGCCTCTTGAGCACCCATTGTTTATTTTTTTTAAATTGGGAATAGAGAACTGGGCATGCTAACATCTAAAGTCCATGGAATCACTTACCTGTTACAGATTCCTCTTTGCCAGGGCTAACTGTATCCAGTATCTCTTAATGTTCTAAATAAATGAACATTTGGAGTTACCACAACTATGTGAAATATTTTCCTCACCCAGCTAATTATAATGGCTTATTTGTCTATAGATATTTTTGCTGAGCAGCTCATTTTGTCTCTTAATTCATTGAACACCTTGGTTTTTTTCTTTTTTACTGTATTTGATATAATAAGGTAATCTTGTATGGAAGAAGGTATTTTTAAGATTTGTTGCTTTTGTTCTATGTGTTTCGATGGTTGCCCATATGCATGCATTTGTACCATGTTTGTGCCTGGTAGTCATAGTGGCCAGAAGAGTGTTATGTATTCTATGGAAGTGGAGTGACTGAAGGTTTTGAGTATCCTGAGTATTGGAGAATAAACCCTGTTTTATATAAGAGTAGCAAGTGCTTTTAAACACTGAGACATCACAACTGCTCCAGAAAAGGGGATTATAAAGACACCCGGGGAAAAGAGACCTTTGAGTAGTCATTTACACACACACACACACACACACACAGAGAGAGAGAGAGAGAGAGAGAGACAGAGACAGAGACAGAGAGAGAGACAGAGAGAGAGACAGAGAGTCATCTGACAGAAATCTGGTGTTCAGTGTTGGGTGCAAAATAAAAACAGCTTGTCCAACTTCTGACATCTAACTTATAATGAAACTGTGAAATAAGTACCAAATCCTGGAGAAAGTAATTAGGAAACAATTTCTTACTCTTTGGGGAAAATAACATTATATAAACCTAGTGATTTTTCAGCTTTTCCATTTCAGATTCCTTTAAAATTTGGTCATAAAATAGACATCAGTGTGTACTTTCTAAGAGATATGAATTCCCATATCTTCATAGGTATTTTGACAGAAAGATGGGCAGGATGCTCATCAAAGGCCATCATAAGACAACTTTACGACTCTCTTTTGATAAAGGATGGGCAGAAGAATATTCTAGGCTCAGCTTCAGAGCACTTTATTTCCCTCTTATGTATGCCACTCCATGTCAGTATAAAAGTTTAGATAAAATTAATGTGTTCTCTATACAAAGCCTAAATGACTTAATTTTGGATATATAGACATTTTCAATGATTAAATATTAGTATGTGAAAATTGAAGGGCCTCCCAGGAATGAGACAGATCCCAGCCCTCCTTTATGTTTTGTCTACGGCAGGATTTAGAGGGTTTTAATAGACTTCAGAAGGGCCAGAAATCTCCATATATACTGTCTAGCCAGGCCTGATTTATTGCTAAGTTTCCTGTGGAATTTTTATGTGATACTTTATTTTCTCTGAAGGGTACTTGTTAACTCTTGATTGGGCAATGTAAATTTCTAGGCAAGATTAAGCACAAGCAAAGCTGAAATTCATTTATTTTGATAAGGAGAATTGAAGTTTTGATGATATACATCTTCATTTGCAAATAAAGTCATCTGTCAGCTAACTGCTTAAAATATTTGGGAGGAATTGAAGGGGAAAATATAAATATAATTTTTTAATGTCTGGATTATTCACAAGAGTTCTGAAGTGGGACAAGAGTCAAACATCAGCTTGCATAACCCCCATTTCCCACTGTGTGTCTCATAGGAAAAACAATTGGAAGATGTATTAATTTCTTCCATTTCTGGGGTTTTAGTTCTTCTTGATCCAAATGACATACTATACTTGTACTTCTCATAAAAGTTAATTTAAATTTCCTAGCCATGGAAAAACCGGTAATATATGTGTACTGGACAATGTATGTTCTACTTATAAGTTTTCATCTTGTATATCTCCCACCAAAAATTGCTGATTTAATATTGCAGTCTCTTGCAGAGCAAATGAAGGCATGTGATTGAGTGGAAAGAATTTTTGAGAGAGATCGGAAACATTTATGAGTTAGACATGGCATTGAGAAAAAGTGGATTGTAACTTGAGCACAAAGAGGAAATAATCACCACTCCAGACTTCTTGCTGGAGTAAGTTGAAGACAGATTTACAGATGAGAAAAATAGAAAGTGGTGTAGATATATTATTGGTTCAAAGGTGAAATACCTAACAAACAAACTTAGGATGTATTCCTTTAAGGTGCCATTGGAACATTGAAATGCCCATATTTGCAATTTGATCTATAGATCCAAAACCTCTTGGACAATCTGAGGATGGGTACAGATTTTGGGATAGTGTGACAAACAATTTACGAAAAACTCCAGATACTGAGATTACAATATACATAATTTTCCTTGCTAACATCCTGGTACACTAATGTCTATATAGTTCAAACATATGTTTGGGTCAAATCTATGAATAAAACATTGGTGATCAGTGACTCAACTTAAAGAGATACAATTAAATAAATTATATTGCAATGAATATAGGCATGTGTTAAAACAAATATTTCATGACTTTGTCACTATGTATATTCCTGCAATTTTCTCTATTCATTTTGCAAGTTCATTAAAAGTGTGTGTGTGTGTGTGTGTTTACCTATGATACTGCACATGTGTATGTCAGAGAACAGTGGGAAGTCAATGATCTCTTTCTACCATATGTGTCATTGTGATCATGTTTGGCTTTTGAGGCAAATACCCTTATCCCCTGAGTCATCTTTCTCACAAATTCAGTTCTTTTAAAGGTTTCAACCCTTTATCTTCTCTGATGATATTGTAGCAGTAAGGTCTTACCACAATTCTTCTGTAAAAAAATTAGTCCCGAAGTCAATATCATAAAAGAAATATTAATGTAGTTTATTATTTCTTATATGTCTTTTTGTTAGTTACTGCTCAAGTGGCCCGGCAACAACAGGGCTGGATATCAGGCTGAGTTTATCTGCAATATCCTTCGGTGGCTCATCCTCTTTGAAACAGCACCTAAATTTCTTCCAAAAGAGTTATGAGAGGAAAAGTCCAGCATTAACACTCTCACAGAAGAATTATGAGGGCCAAATATCAGCACCTACACATGTCAAAGAAGAGTCAGGAAAGGCAAATCCTTATGCCCATGAACATTTCAACATATTTCAAATCTACTAGCTTAATATCACCTGAAAACTATTACATAGCGAAATTCAAAATCCAGGGCTGGAGATGCCTGTTCCCTGTGTAAAACCTTACATATTTTGCCTGTGAAAATTAGCACCTAGAGCTATGGATTTTCTCAAACTTTAATTCTTTAACTTACATAGTATCTCTAGCCTTAAACTCACTGTGTCATTTCTAAGTGGCATTTACTAATACACCAGACTAATGAGCTCCTTACACATAAGAGGTTCTCAATTTACATGAATTCTAGGCTGAGTTATAGAATGCATTACATGCTTCAAACACTTCATACCAAAAAAATAACTGAATGTTTTCAAAGTCTTCTGTATCCTTCTCTTCTCATTTGTTTCATCATCTCTTTCCAGTGTACTCAATCCATCAATTGTTCTTTCTAGTATTAGTATCTGAGTTGTATGCAGATTCAACTCATATTCCACTGAAATAATTGCAGATTTTTTGCTTGTTGTTTATTGCTCTGTACCTACTACACAGCACCTTTCTCATGATAAACCCCAGTAAAATATAGTTTAACTGTTTTCTTAATGTAGCAAGATCTATTCACTAAATACTGGCGATACTATCATATGAAAGGATAATATGGTATATAAAAATAGAATGCCCTTTAGCTCTTGTATAACTCCAATCTACTGAAACTAAAGAGGAAATAGATTTTTTTAAAAAATCTAAAATTCATTGTAAAATTATTAAGTAATGACAGTTTGAAGGACATGACTTAATAGACAAGTCATACTTAAGGCTGTACAGGAGAGGACTTCCTGAGGACATGAAATTGAATTAATACTTGAATAATAAGAAAACAACAAAAATGCAAATATTAGTGGTAATAAAATTCTAGGGAGAGTAAGCCCCTGGTTCTCAAGTAGTTCAGAATCCTTGATGTATCAATAGCAACCTTAGGGCTGATAAAAAAAATCTTTATTCAATCAATATGGCTGAAGCATGAAAGACAAATATCAGTGAATCAATAAATAATATTTTAAAATTGCAGATAGCCGTTTAGAATCTGAGACAAAAACACAAGATAGGGATTCAATATAAAAATGGAAGAAAAATTTAAAGCATCAGGATCTTGTATTTTTTTTTCAGAGGTCATGCTTTGTTCTGCTTTGGGACATCAACTACTAACTTCTGAAGAAGTCTTCATTGTCTTTTTCTTGAGCTTGAGAAGAATGAGGTAAATACCTCTATGAAAACATCTAAAGGATACAGGTTGCCATGGCTTCCCAAGCTTTAACAATGGAATTGTTTCTATGTATGTGGTGTGTCTGAATATTTTCGACTAAATTAAATACTTCACTACTCCTCTCCCCAGATTTGTTATGCTAAGCAATCCAGTCTCACCGACTGCACTGGACTTTCTTATGGTTCAGCTATTGCTGTTCATTTTACTATCTTAAATTTATCTTTCACTCTTCAGTGTCCCTTAATTTAGTTTAGTTTCCTGGGTATTAATCACACTAGTCCATAATATTTTCTTTTCTTTTCTTTTCTCTAACATATCAAATATCCCACACTTTTTTTCTTTACAAATCTCAGACATTTTTATTGTATTTTACTATATCACTGAATAACTTCAAGGTTCAATTCATGTAACAATAACCTCTTACTATTTTCTAGTTTGGCATCAAACACTGCACAGATGAGGAAAGTTTCCATAGGGCTAGATGTCATAGCAACAGCTGGGTTCAGAACCAATGAAGTAGTGATATTTCAAGGGTAGTATACTTCCTCTACATGCTTTTGTCTTATTTTATTCACTATTTTGGGTGAGTGCATGTATGTATATTGAGCACAGGTACCAGAGGGCATTGCACCAGTCAGAAGAGAACTTTTGAGAATCAATTCTATCCTCTTTTATGTGGCTCTAGATTTACGACATATGGTAGAAAGTGTCTTTTCCCATTAAGTCATCTTGTCAGCATGATGTCTTACATTTCCTTAGCACTTAGACAAATATATATATATATTGAGACAGGGTTTCTCTGTGGCTTTAGAGCCTGTCCTGGAACTAGCTCTGTAGACCAGGCTGGTCTCGAACTCACAGAGATCCGCCTGCCTCTGCCTCCCGAGTGCTGGGATTAAAGGCGTGCGCCACCATCGCCCGGCAGACAATTATATTTTATGTTTTGTTTAGTTACATAATTTTCTCCCTGAATTTTGTTGAGGTATTATCTTATTATATCTTCTTTCTGGGGATTTATATCCTATTTTAATTAAAAAGACTTTAGGAATAATAAGGGGTTTGGCATTAGAGAGATCTAAGTCTGGATTCTAGTTGCACACATGGAGCTTTGATATGAGTTATTATTTAATATCACTAAATTCTTAATTTTTATATACTATAAAATAGTTCATACTGGTTTCTCTTTAAACACGTTAAGACATTATGATAATTATAATACATAGAAATTTATTTTATAATGTTTTAGACATTCAAAAGTCTTGGAAAACATTGGGTTTTCTTTATTTCATTGTATAATCTACTCAAGGATTGGGCTCCCATTAGGAGCTGCCACATGCCGTGAGGACAAGAACAGGAAAAAATATAATTGCCGATGAATTTCTAGACCAAAGATTTTTGTTTGTTTGTTTTTCCATTTGCAACACCCTACTGTGACTCCCTTGATTTTCTGAAATGTCCTTCTTAATCAAAGTGCTTCATGGGCTGCAATTTTGCAAACTGAAGTGGATTAAAATTAGTTTTGCCAGAGAATTTCATGACATCCTCAACTCCCACCTGGAAATAATTGGAGACACCCTGGGGTATCGCAGGCCGATTTCAGGAATCACCACTCTCTATGCTTTCTTGCTGGTGTGTTTATGAAAACTAAATTGACAGCGGCAGTTCATTAAGAAAGTGTGATTGAGTGTACACAGTTTGCTGACAAACTTGCAAGGCCTAAGGGAACCACAGAAACCTGCCTTCCTTCTTCCACGAAAATTGAGACCTAAAGGTCAAAGTTTAACGCTGTGCACATTTGTGTTCAATAAACGTGAATTCCAAATAAGATTCTCCAGATATCTGATCCAGTAAGGGATTTGTCAATATGAGATAGGTCTGGCATGTTTGCCAACTTCTCCTGTAGTTTCCAAAAATAAGAAATCTACATCCTCTATGTTTTCTTCCAGTAGGCTGTGCATAGTTTAAAAGAAGAAAGAAACCAGACAGAATAAAGGAGGAGGGAAGGAGGCACTAAGGAAAGCTCCCTGTAAGCTTGACTCATGGTTTGAGGGTGAAGCTCTTCATTCATCTCAAATTTCTGGAAGTTGGACAAAGAAAGCAACAGCAGACCCTGAGTTGGACAGCCACCTATTATGGACTAGAGGAAAAACTAGGTACCCAAAGCACAGGGCAAAGACACGTAGTCTTTTTAAGTATCCGCGACTCAGTCGTGTTTCACTGCATTGGTATGGTATCACTACCTGCCTCAGATTTGCGTTTGAAAATGCATTGTCTGACTTGGCACAGCATGTCCAGGATGGCACTGAGAATTATTTCAACTTCATTGGGTATTTAAAGGATATTCTATGGTTACGTTAGTGCTCATTAGCAAACGACCTGCACAGCTTTTTTTTTTTTTTAGCCCAGAGGGCTTCCACCAAGGAGGGATCTCATTAAGAAGCCCAGTGACATTTCCTCCCCTCTCCTTTTCATGTTTGCTCCTTCCTGTGAGAAACATGTACCCCTCTTGATCTGCCTCTCTGGCCAGGGGCTCAAACTTAGGAATGTCAGCAACACTTGAAAAGTAGATTCAGGGAAAGTGGCCTCCTTTGAATACCACGGGGACCCCATCAGACTTAATTATAGAAAATGTCTCAGTCAGGTATCTTGTCCTTAAACCTGGATAATGGGTCAAGAGCCAGAGCTTCAGGGGCCTCTCCTCTTGTGTTATCTGAAATGCTTTTGATCTTAACGTGTACTTTTTTTCCTCCCATCTTAGCTTTGGGGAGTTTCATGAAAGTCAGAGCATGGGGATAAAATCTGATTGGAAAATTTCAACTATTGTATCAAATTAATATGATGGAGTAGCTTCTATAATACTACTACGAACTGAATTTAAGGGAGGAGGGGTTTACTTATTTATTATTTTTTGTTTTATATTCCTTGAGACTCAAACATTAATTCTTGCTTTGATTGGGTCTATAATTTATTTTATTTTTTAAACTTATTTTTAATGCCAACCACAGTTTTCCCTATCTCCCCTCCTCCTGCTCCCCCTCCACTTTCCCCTCAACCCACTTTACATCCACTCCACAGAAAGGATAAGGCCTCCCATGGGGAGTCAAAAAAGCCTGGCACATTAAGTTGAGGCAGGACTAAGACCTCCCCCACCCCAGCATCAATGCTGAGCAAGGCATCCTTCCATAGGGAATGGGAGGAGGAGAGATTTAATTGGCTTATAATTTCATGTTAATAACTAATATTGAAAGTAAGCAAAGGCAAGGACATGAAGCAGCGTGTCAAATCACAGTTAAAATCAAATTGAGAGAGATAAAGAGAGAGAGAGAGAGAGAGAGAGAGAGAGAGAGAGAGAGAGATTGAATCATATATGTGCATATCCTTGTTTGCTTGTGTTTACCTAATTTCTGCTAGGGAATGGTGCCACTCACAATAAGCTAGGTCTTGCTGTATCAGTTGACTTAATTGAGATTACTTCCTACAGACGTAACTACAGGACAACCCAATGAAGACAACCCATCACAGAGATTCTTTGTTCAGATAATTCTATTTTTTGTCAAGTTGACAAATAAAGCTAACCATCCCATCAGAATGCATTTCATGCTATAACTTCTGGCAGTTGTATCTTACTAGAATACCAAAGAGTAAATGGCTGAATGAATATTTTTAAACACAAGAAAATGCTATCGCCAGTATTTTCTAAATATAAAGATACTTGGTATCTAGAGGAAAAGATTCTGTGTACAGGCAAGCTTCAAAGAAGTTATAATGGAAAATTGTTCACACTGGTAATGATTATTCTAGATCAAAATCTATCCTCTCTGTAAGGAGAAATTATAATGTTTAAGCTTACATTAACAGTAAAGTCTGACTTGGTCTTTATCTGGGATGTGTCTTCTTTTGATTTGTGTTCATTGATTTGGTCTTCTTTCTCATTATTAAAAAGTTATTGCTTAAGTTTCATCCCTAGTGTCCCAAATCTTCTCTTACAGATCAGTCTCACCACAGAAAACATCAAAGTTAAAATAGATTTAGAGAATTTATTTAAAAAAAAATCATGTATGAAGAGGATTGTAACCCAGGTTGTGGATGACTTAGTCTTTGCAAAGTTATACAACTGATATCACATAAGGAACCAACATGGAGACAGGTTATTACAGGGCAACCAGGAAGGGAGAACATGGACAAGACATAGATTTTTCACTATTCTGCTAAGAAGTGGTCATGAAAGTGATGTAGAGATACTGATCTTCTCAAGATTTATATTATCTTGCAAGGTCTTTACAAACTGATGGTGATTTGGATTTGTGCCCAATTTACTTTGCGTGACCAACAACCATGGTAGACTAATTTTTACTCATCTGTTCAGAAAATAACCAGAAACAACTTCAAGCTGCCCCTTGTTTTCTTACATGAGGCACAAGACCTCAAGGTATACATATTATTACAAATTTAAAATGAACTCCTTTTCCTTTCTATGCCCTTAACCTGTGGTATTATCTGTCTTTCCTGAAAATGTCTCTATTTGAAATGCCTTTGAATAGACTGAACTCATGGTATCACTTGGAAGCAATTTGGCTAATGCTGTGCCTTTCCATCATTTCAAACTATGTGCTCAAGGATGTCTACTTGGTATTGGATGAACAGGAGGTGTTCTCTTCACTGGGAAAGACAATTGTTCCTCCATTCAGCATTCCTTTACTGCCTGTATTTTTTAGTGTAGGGTTGAGACTTGAGGGTTTTTCCCCATCAACTTTAGCATGTCTAATGGTGTACTTTTTGTGCAGGTCATGTTGCACATTGAGGATGGTGCCATTTTTATTGATGTAGGTTCTGACATTTCCAAAATGCAAATTGTCACAGTAAACTCCGTAATCTTCTTAGTTTCATTATCTTTCTGCTCCCTTTTCTCAAGTGTCCCTTACACATTAGATACAGGAGTTGTTTTGTAGATGTTTTCATGAGGACTGAGCTGCAAAATTCTGCATTTTGATTGATTATATTTATCTACAGTTTGCTCCATCTATTCCAACAAGGGGTTTATTTAATGAGGTGTAAAGACTACACTTTCCTGTGGAGCTACAAGTAAATAACATGGAGACTGAGAATGTTATATTTGGGAATATATATATATATATATATATATATATATATATATGTACATTCATATGTATGCATCAACAGTTAATGAAGAAGACACAATGAATTTGAAAGAAAGCAAGGACAGGCATATGGAGGGTTTAGGGAGAGAAAAGTGGAGGGGAAAATGTGATTATATTGTATTCCCGAAACAAAAACAAAAGGGATGTACTCAATCTGCTATTGTACTGTGAGCTAAACATGTTTTATTTAACTTGCAATTATAGGAACAATGTAACGAACCTTACTGTTGTGGAATATTACTTTAATTAGGTAAAGGTGTGTTACATTTGTTTATGTTACATTTGTTTAATGCTTTAAGAATTTATGTTTAATTATGTTAAGATGTGTTGCATTTGTTTCACCTTCCCTGAATAAAGCACCCGATGGACCTAATAAAAAGTTGAATGACCAACAGCTAGGCAGTAGAGGGTTAGGTAGGCCTGGCAGGGAGAGAATAAATCAGAGGTGGTATCCTAGATTGGTAGAGAATGAGAGAAGGAAGGAGTAGGAGAGAACAAAGAGTAGGAGACGATATGCCCAGGGTCAGCCAGACAGTCACACAGCCAGTCGCATGAGAAGCAGTGAAGGTAAGATTTACAGACAGAAAGTAAAAAGCCCCAAGGCAAAAGGTAGATGATGAGAAACAGGTTAATTTAAGTAAAAAGAGCTAGCCAGAAATGAGACTAAGCTAGGCTGAGCATTCATAACTAATACTAGGTCTCTATGTCAAAATTTGGGAGCTGGTTAGCGGCCCAAAGGTGGCCAGCTTTTTATAATTTATTTATATGAATTACTTTAATTTTTAAATATGTTCTCTCCCATGCCTGTGATCCAAATAAATGCATGGGTGCATGCATATGTGTGTTGTGTAAATACTTGATGAAACAAGCCAACAGATTGAATTCAACCTTAAAAAACAAATGTCCCAGCTGGGCAGTGGGGGCGCATGACTTTAATCCCAGCACTCAGGAGGCAGAGGTAGGTGGAACTTTGTGAGTTTGAGGCCAGCCTTGTCTACAGCTAGTTCCAGGACAGGCTCCAAAGCCACAGAGAAACCCTGTCTTGAACAATCAATAAATTGATAAATAAATAAATAAATAAATAAATAAATAAATAAATAAATAAATAAATAAATAAATATATAAATACCACCAGAAATGTTGGAATCAATCTGTGGATATGTTAGATAATATATATTTGTCGTTTTGAGTGCTATTCTGAGCCAGTTCAGGCCAGTTAAGTAACTTCTTCCCTTGTAAAATTCTATTAATGATTTATCTTAGTTTTGTTTTCTCACTTCATCTCCTTGGAAAGAGGCAGCAGTGAGTAGAATTGGGACAAGTTTGGTGGAGACAGGAACAAGAGGGATTAGGTGGGGTGTAGAAGGAGAGAATATGGGAAGAGATGGAATATTCAACTATTGATATAGCCCAATTTAGTCATTAAGAATGCATGTTTTATACTTTTGGATGTAGGCCTAGTCTTTGATGGCTGGGTCATCTCTAGGCAGGGGAAGGATGGAGGAGGAGAACAGAGGAAGAAACAGTTGGAATTCTGGGGCAGTGTGAAAACTTAGCGCAGTGGTAACTTCCTAGAATCTATGAGGGTGGCTTTAGCAAGGACTTTTAAATAATGGAAGATACCAAGTCTGCCCTGGCCATTTGCAGCCGTGCAAGGCTTCCAGTGGTGGGACTGGGTTTCATTTGTTTGAGTTGTCGTCTGAAGGGATCCCTTGGAGATCCCTAAATACTCTAGGCTGATGTGAAGTCAAACAGTCTTTCTCTGAAAGTATAAAGTGAAATAATCCCTTTTCTCTCCAAGTTCTTTTTGTTTACAGTCTTTATTATAATAATAGTAGCCCAAGATCACATCTCTCTGACCTACAATCTATTATTAACCACATTGATTTTTTGTAATTTTATATGCTTGTTAAACATTCCTTTAATGTAAAGTGTTCTTCTTCACCTCTTCTTTTGTTACAGTTTTTTGAGAGGATAAATGCAGAACTTTTAGTTATAATCCAGTCTTGTTTTGCTGATCACATATTCATAGTGCGGCTTAGCATATTCACCTGTCTGTTGAAATTATCATCAATGAATTAACTGTATGGTCTCAGCACAGAGAGTAGAGACCCTGAACATTGGAATTATAATGTTTCTTGGCATAATTTAAATAGTCTTCATTGATCTGGGGTCATAGTGAATTGTGAGTGATGTTCTAATGTGTCCTATACATTCTTTATACCTAAAGAAGTGTTACTTATTTTTCTAAAAGGCCTCATTTCTAATTTTTAGTTTTAAAAATAATATTTTCAAGATTATTATTTGGTGCTAACACCCCTCATAGCTACTCCAACTATTAAGAAAAGAAATTTCATACATAGCAAAAATGTCAGAGTTGATCATTAGAATTGTTAAAATTAACATATAAGATAATAGAGTAGACTGATTGATAGGCCAGTAAGATGTCTAAAAGGGATGATGTTTGCTGCTAAGTCTGAGTTCAGTCCCTAAGATCAACATAGAGAACTCTTATCTCTATGAACTCTTCAGACAAAAGAAAACAAGTTCCTCTCTCCTACTACACCAGAGGAGCATTCTCATAAGTTCTCATCAACCTGACTCTCTGAATATGTTATGAACAAGAACAGCAAAAACATATATAATAGTGTGATGAGAAAGTCCAGGAGGCCTCAAGTCTACACAAAGAACCACAGGCGGTTAAAAATTCCAGAGTGGACCGGGCGATGGTGGCGCACGCCTTTAATCCCAGCACTCAGGAGGCAGAGGCAGGCGGATCTCTGTGAGTTCGAGACCAGCTTGGTCTACAGAGTTAGTTCCAGGACAGGCTCCAAAGTCACAGAGAAACCCTGTCTCGAAAAAAACAAACAAACAAACAAAAAAAAATTCCAGAGTGGAGCAAATAGTCTTCTCCAAATGGCCAGTGTAGAAATTTACATCCAAGTAACATTATACAGATGTTACAATATATATATATATATATATATATATATATATATATATA
>JABTXL010001323.1:6740655-6782665 GCA_025134845.1 Neodon shergylaensis | reverse complement strand
TATGTATATAAAAATATGTTTTGTACATGCACACTCACACATGTATATAGGTAAAAAAATTAAAGAAAATATAAGAGCTATTATTTGATGAGAGAGACAGCAGGGGTATATTTGAGGAAATTGGAAAAAGAAAGTGAGAGAATATGATATAATCTTAAAAAACCCCACAGACATAATTTCTTAAATAACTGAAAAAAATTAAAAACAACAAGTGCCATGCTCACTGAATCAGCTTGCAGTCTAAATGAGCTCGTAGGAATGACAGATCTTTGCAGGATACTTCTCTATTTACCTGTTCTGAGCTGAAAATGTCAAAATTGTCTCCCTCCCCCCATTTTTTTTTTGCTGAAAGAAGTCAATTACTGTGTCACCAAGTAAATTATTACTTACTTGTAAAAGTGACCTTCAAGATATCAAATTCAGACACCTATTTGCATGGACAAAAGTACTTAGTGCACTTCTGTTACCACAAGGTCTTTCCATGCCATTATCCAAGCTTAATTCCAAATTTAGTTTTTATTTGTTTTTGAGACAGTTTTGCTTTGTGGTGTCTTTGCTGTCAGGGAACTAGTTCTCCAGACCAAGCTAGATTTGAACTTACAGAGAACCCCCTACCTCTGCCTCTGGAGTTCTGGGATTAAAGGTGTGGGCAACCACACCTGGCTCCAAATTTAATCTTTAATTGCACCCATCGATAAGTAACCAAGAACTTTGCTTCCACAGTCACTTTCTTTGTTCTTCTATACGGCTTCCCATTCTTTTCAGCCAACAATTGAAAATCATTCCTTGCTTATTAAAGAAAGAGAGGAGTTCAAAGTCTTCCTATTCAATTAATCTAGTATTCATTTAGCTGTCTTTTTGTCCTTCTTATATAAGAATATGTAAAATGGAAACTTGAATATATTAAGTAGTTGTCCCATTTTCTCCCCTTTGTGACTCTCATATCTGCCAAAAGCAGGATGGAATCCTTAATGTCTTCCCAAAGCAGTCTTCCCAGAATCAATGAAGATCTCTAGCATGAAGAAACAAATGCCAGTTATCAACATCTGTATTTCTTAACTTTCACCTGCACTGGGCAGAGCCATTTATTTTTTAAAAAAAATAATTAGGCACTCTTTTGAGTTGCTTAAGAGTCACAACAAAGAATATCTCTCCTATAACCTCTTATTTACATCAATAATTTTGCTATTATCATCACTATCAACAACAACATTATTATTGATTTCTTTTTGCTTCCTACTGCTAAGCATGGTGGATCTTGAGGCTTTGGCAAGAGATGTTTCTCTAAATTAGAGATGAAAGAATCTGGACTTTTAATAATTTAAGTATAATTTAGAATTATCCCTTGCTATAGATAGTAATTCTTTCTCCTATGTTCCTATGAAAGCTTGCTAAACCTTCAAGAGTGGAGAGCACCTTAAGTTCTCTGTGGGACCTCTGACTGACTATTGAAATTGGGAAAGTTCTCCTTTATCTGTTCTGACTGGGGCACAGCTTATGGAATGTAGGAGGTAATGCACAAAGTTAGATATTGAAAAATTGACTTATATGCTTTTCATGGAAGCCCAATATCAGTTGAAGACAAAGGCTTTCAAAGAAAGCCTTTATAAGGAACTCAGTAATATATGGGGATGAACAGTAAAATATCCTTTAAACAGAGAACAACAGGTCAAGGACACAAGATATACTCTGTGCCACAAATAATTTATTGTATTCATAGGGAATTTGATACTCAATCATATGAGATTTGTATGTTGATGCTTTTATATGAATAAGAATATAATGATAAAGAGCAAGCCATGTGGAACCATTAGCCTAAATAAATATAAATGTGACTGGTGTGGTGCCCTGTATACCTTTAATTCTAGAAAATGTGAGGCAGGGTAGGCCAAAAGAACTTGTAGAATAAACTTAATTTTCTCAATTTTAGGTAATAAGATACCAGTGACATTTGATCTGTTTATGCTACCTAACTTTCATTTTTCTGCTGAGGTTGCTGTAATATAGTATATCAAGTTCAGTGGTTTGGATAACAGACATTTATTGTCTGTATTTTGAATGGTAGAGTCTTGGAGTTGGCAGGACCATGTTTCTTTCATAGGAACATAGGAGAAAGAAACACTATCTATAGCCTGAGAAAGAGAGAGCTGTTTTCAAGGGTGTTCTCTCAGGCCATGAAAGTTTCTTAGCTCATAGTAAAGTAACTCCAGTTTTTCCCCTAACATTTTTTTTGACTGGTATATTTTCATCTAAATTTCTCCTCACAGAGACATCAATCATAGTGGATTAGGAGGCAATTGACTCCAAGAAGAATGCATTAACTAAATATATATCCAGTTTGCTCCTATTTCCTGGTAAGGTCACACTCTGCATTGTTGAAAGTTAGGTTTTCAGTCAAATTATTTAGGAAGACACAAATTAGCTCAGAATATTTTTATCAAACCAAAACCATTTTATATCTTACACAAATTCCAATTCACCAAACAAAACTCTACTTATTCCCTTTGTGTTTAGAGAACAAAGCTGCCAGGGAACTAAGGGCAATGGCCTTATGGCAGGTCTCCTTTTGGATTCTTCATTGGCACACAACATGGGTGAAAGATGGACTATGCCACTATTGTACACTGTGCAGCCAGCATTCACTGCTCTTGGATGGGATCCACAGGGCAGACAGAAAAAGCCAAAGCCAAAAATGGAGTTGTAGGCTGTACCTCATTGTCTCTATGGTTGTTACTCAAAATAGCCTCCGTTTTCTGTCTGGTAGCATTTGCCAAAGTTAGGCCAAGAGAAGTCAAAGTAATTTAGATTCAATCTTCTCTCCGAAATGAAATGAACAGAAGTTTTATTAGAAGGAAATGAAGAGGAAATTGAACTTTCTTATTTGATTGTGCAATTGCTATGACAAAACACAATATTCGTGAAGAGAAGTTTGAAAGATTATTATTTATGTGCCTCCTCCAACCCTGAATTCACCTAAACTCTTTTTGCTCTCGTCAAAATAGGGGCCCAGGTTATCTTTCCTCTTATGAGTCAATTCATGAAAATAGCAAATATAGTTATGGCTGAGATGCTCTTTATTAATATTTTTAAATGCCTTAGTCACATTTTCTAATTTATGCTACTTAAAGTTCTAGAGTGTGAAAGACAGTCAAAGTTATGATTTATTTTGATATCTTTATCAGCTACCAAGTAAGTAAAATAACGTTGGCCTTTTGAATATTTTCCTAAGTTGAGCTTGTTAGAGCACTGCTATAACGAATGAAGTCATGACAGGATCCAATGAAGCTTGCCTTAGAATAGTTTATTTCAGGAAAGGCTGAACATATATTTGTATGATAGAATTTGTTTCATTCAATGTAGAGATAGTGTGATGGAATTGAAGGTCCTTAGATATTGGGATTTCTTTTTCTGTTATTTTATAATCAAACTGGGTGCCAAATATAAAGATAACAACCTGATTTCTTGATCTGTTTGTGGTGCCCCAGACAGTGGTACCAACAAGACTTGATGCAGGGGGCAGGGGTTCAACTTGGTATGTCAGACTTTGTTGACTCCCCAAAGAAGGTCTTACCGTCTCTGAGGAGTGGATGAGGGGTGGGATGGAGAGAGATGAAGGAACAGGAGAAGGGGTGGGAGAGGAAATTTGGGTTTATTTTGTAAAATGAAAAAAAAAATCTGTAAATAAAAAAATAAATAAAATTTTTAAAAAGAACCTGAGATAAACACAAGGACTGACATACACCTGCACCATTCACTTCTAGGCTCTAAAAGGCATGGGCAACCTTCTGTCCTGCCTCCTCTTTCACGGAGGTCTCTTTTTTGGGTAGGAGAAATTCTATGATCCATTCTGATCAGCTGAATGTGACCACCCTTACACCCACCCCTACCGCCTTGAACCAAAGCCTGATTCAAATTGCACATTGGGCCACAACATAGATAAGATTCCCATAACATTTAGTATTGAATTATTTTATCAAATAGAGAGATTATTTACTTCATTTTGGATTGTTGACTATGATGGTGAAATTGATACTTGAGAAGAAGGAGTTTGTGATGTCTTTTAGAGATTCCTTAATGCTGGACTTCATAAAGGTCTAATAAGGTGATGGCAAATGAGGAAGGAGAAAGAGGGTGGTGGCAAATATCTCAAGGTAAACTTACACAGGCATTGGAAACTACTTTCCCTTTATGTATAGAAATCACCCTTTATTTTCACAATATCCATCTGTAACTGACCTGTCTCTCCTGCTCTTACATAAGAAGCTTATAATAATGGCTAGTCAGTGGGGAACTGGGATTGCATCAAGTTAGTATAAAATAAAATCTCCCACTCTTTCATGTTTATTGCTACTGTTGTGATATAGCACATTTGCAATAAGAAACATGGAGAAGAGAGGGTTTATACTGCTTATAATTCAAGGATACATTCTTTATTATTTTTTATTGTTTTTATTGAGCTATATATTTTTCTCCACTCCCCTCCCTTTCCATCCTCTCCCATGGTCTCATGGTCCCAATTTACTGAGGAAATCTTGTCTTTTTCTATGGCCCATGTAGTTTAGATCCATGTATGTCTCTATTAGGGTCCTCATTGTTGTCTAGGTTCTGTGGGATTGTGATTTGAAGGCTGGTTTTTCTTTGCTTTATGTCTAAAAGACACTTATGAATGAGTACATATGATATTTGTCTTCCTGGGTCTGGGTCACCTCACTCAATATGATCTTTTCTAGATTCATCCGTTTGTCCACAAATTTCAAGATGTCATTGTTTGTTTGTTTGTTTTTTCAGCTGTGTAGTTCTCCATTGTATAAATGTACTACATTTTCCTTATCCAATCTTTGGTCAAGAGGCATTTACGTTGCTTCCATGTTCTGGCTATAACAAGCAATACTACTATGAATATAGTTGAACATATGTGTTTGCGGTATGATTGAGCATTCTTTGGATATACACCCAAAAGTAATATTTCTGGGTCTTGAGGTAGGTTGTTTCTAATTTTCTGAGAAATCACCATACTGATATCTGAAGGGGCTGTACCAGTTAATACTCCCACCAGCAATGGAGGAATGTTCCCTTTACCCTATATCTTGTCCAGCATAAGTTATCATAAGTGTTTTTTTATCTTAGCCGTTCTTATGTGTATAAAATGGAGTCTCAGAGTTGTTTTGATTTGCATTTCCCTGATGGCTAAGGATGTTGAGCATTTCCTTAAGTATCTTTAAGCCATTTGACATTCATCTGTTAAGTTCTCTGTTTAGGTATATACCCCATTGTTTTTAATAGATTATTTGTTCTTTTGATGACCAATTTCTTGAGTTCTTTGTATATTTTGGAGATCAGACCTCAGTCTGACGTGGGGTTTGTGAAGATCTTTTCCCATTCTGTAGACTGCCATTTTGTCTTATTGACCATGTCCTTTGCTTTATAGAAGCTTTTCAGTTTAAGGAGGTCCATTTTTTTTCTCTCAGTGTCTGTGCTACTGGGGTTATATTTAGGATGTGCTCTCCTATGCCAATGTATTTAAGTATTGCTCCTACTTTCTCTTCTATGAAGTTCAGTGTGGTTGGTTTTATGTTGAATTCTTTGATAGATTTGGACTTGAGTTTGTGCATGGTGATAGATATGGATCTATTTTCATTCTTCTACATTTTGACATCCAGTTATGGCAGTACTATTTGTTCAATATGTTTTCTTTTTTCCATTTTATATTTTTCCTTCTTTGTCAAAAATCAGGTATTCATAGATGTGTATATTGTTACTTGGGTCTTTGATTTGATTCCATTGGTCCACCTGTCTGGTTTTATGCCAATACCAGGTTGTTTTCAGTACTGTGATTCAGTAGTAGATTTTGAAGTCAGGGATTGTGATGCCTCCAGAATTTTCTTTATTGTACACAATTATTTTGGCTGTTCTGCGTTTTTAGCTTTTAATATGGAATTGAGTATTGTTATATTGAGGTCTGTGAGAAATTTTGCTCTGATTTTGATGGGCATTGCATTGAATCTGTAGTTTGCTTTCAGTATGATTGCCATTTTTCCTATGTTAATTCTATCTACCTAATATCATTTTCTGGTGTCTTCTTCAATTTCTTTCTTCAAAGATATAAAGTTCTTGTCATACAGGTCTCCCACATGCTTGATTAGAGTTATTTCAAGGTATTTTATGCTATTGGTAGCTATTGTGGAGGATGATGTTTCTCTGATTTCTTTTAAGGCTACATTCTATTACGGAGGGGAAGTCGAGGCAGGAATTCAAGCATCTCGTCCCATCATATCCACGAATAGCACTTCTTTTCATTTTTCCTGTCCACCATGAAAGAGTGAGAAGTTCTGTTGTGTCTCATATCGTCTCTCAGGCATCCAGGCTCCCAGTGGCCTCACCATCTCGTAGCTGCACCCCATTGCATTACAGAAGTGCAAGATGCAGGAAATTTGTCTACCGTGTTTTACTGTCCCCTCTTTAAATTGACAATAAGCATTTTTGACTCCCTGTAGGAGCAACAAAGAGCAACTGCAGCTCATTTATTTCAGACACCATGAGAAATCTTGTGAATATTTAGTAGTGAAAATCTTGGTCCAGTTTTTGTTCTTACCAAACATATACAGCTTCTGTAGCCCTCCATATCTGTGGTTAGACCTCCCTGAGGCATAGTGTGGCATTTTTTTTTAATCGATGGTAGCACTAACAACAGATGAACTAATATTTCGTAAACACAAACAGCAATGAGGCTGAGATCAGAGGGGAAAACGAGCGAGAGGTAGTCATCTGTATTAGTTATGACTATAGAAGGCTATTCTGGAGTCAACACATATCCTTGACCTTTTTCCCTGCAGTCCATCATATTGTCAACTCACTGTCCTATTTATTGTCATGGTCTATCCATGGCTCTGTGTCTAGAACAAAATGGCCTCCCAAGAAAAGAATGAATTCTTTGAGGGAAAAGAGGTAAGGAGGCTAATATTTATCATAAGGTTTTGACAGGTGACATTTCTGGCTTTGAAACTACTTAAAGTAGTTATTTCTTGTAAAGAAGTTATTTCAGCAGTTCTTCTTAAAGTTCAAGTTGTATCTAAGAAATGGGGACCACTCTTCATTAAAGCAGGGAGTCCTGAGTTCTGAAGTCAAACAGCTTCTGCCCTTGTATACAATGGATGTGGGGGGATGATTATGAGTAATAATAGACAGAGAGCTGCTCTATATATTTGGGTAGCAAAAGACCTAGAATTTGGAGATGGGTGTGTTCTTAAATTGTATCAAATTCATACCATTAATTTGATTGCTGGAATTTAAACATGAGGAGAGTACTTTGAATGGAAAGTTAATAGTTATTACTGGAAAATAGTGTTCTGTGGATAATTAAGTTTAGGAAATGCTGCTTAGACAAAGTTAAGGAGATATGTTTGCTTCAGGGATTTTTTTTCAGTCTTTAATATGATAATGTACAGAGTTGCTCTCCTAAAAGGGAATACATTAAGAAACACTTCCTCCATATCTGATTTGCTGTGCATGATTTTTCACAAATATAGTCTCTCTGGCTAAATAAATGCATAAATTGCAATGAGCAGACATTTCTTCCTTACTTTTGCTTTTTTTTCCCTCAGCATTTTTGTTAGCATAGATATGTACACAGCATATCTTTTCTCACTCGTATATATATATATCAATGACAGCGACTCAAATATCAGGTCAAAAATAGTTTTCTTGGGGTAATCTTACTGTTGCCACTTATCTGATCTTTGATTTCTTGGTTCTTGGGTTTTCAGTTGGAGTTTGAGTGGCACTGAAAATGCCGGGTACAATCTAGTCTCCCTTCTTGCTCTCTGACTTGAAATCTATTCACTTTGATACATGATTCTGCTAGCATCTGCCTAATGCACTGTACCAAGATGGTTTGGCAGTTCAGCAGAACGAACCTGAAGATAATGATTAGAACCTTCATAAATTACTTCTCACACTGAAAATTTGTTTTCTGTCTATATCACTGGAGGGATAGAATTTCAGAAATGAATTTGACTACGCTTGTTTAGGATGCAACATCTTCTGTATGATTATCTGATGCACCAGACCTACTAAAACTGTGAAATCTAACAAAGAAAGAAAAATATGACTTTGGATATATGTGGTAATATCGGATTGATTTTTAAAAAGGGTCTTGGGTGGCTTAGTGGATAAAGTGTCTGCTGGGAAAGCATGAGAATATAAGTCTGGATCTCTAATACTGGTGTAAACTCTAGACACAGCAACATACATTTGTAACATATCAATGTGTGTGTTTGTTGGGAGCTATGGCTTGGGCAGAGAGACAGACATATCCCTACAGCCCACTGGCCAACCAACCTAGATGAATTCATAGACTCCAGGTTCAGTGAGAGACTCACAAAAATGAGGTGGAAATAGGTTGAAGTAGACACAGGAAGTAGAATTCTAGAAACCAAGTACATTTTTGCATGCAGTAAGAAGTACACCACATACACCCACCACCACCACCACCATAACCGCTGCCGCCACCACTACCACCACCACCACTACCACCACCACAATTTTTTATTAACACAGGAAGGCCATGTATATTTCTGACAAAAGATAGCCAATGGCAAGAAAGGATCTGACATTTTCAGTTAAGAACATTTAAGATGGCACACCATGAAGCTCATATAGCTCTCTTATAAAAGTTGGTTTTGTCTTATTTCTTTGAGAGCAGAAATTGAAGCAGACCCTGAATTTATGACTTGCTCATTTAGTTAGTTCTTGAACCATGGAAAGTTTAAGTTGAAATTAAAATTCAGTGAAGGTCAGTTCTCCAGGCTATGAAATCAACATCACAGTATCAGAATGGCCGAGTGGATCTTCAAATTGACCTACCAAAGTTATCAATAACAATTCCTGAGTCAGAGCAAGCAGAAAGGAACTACTGGACACAAAATGGAAAAGTTTTGTAGAAAAGGGAGTTAGGGGACAATGAAAATGAATTTGCTCTGATAACATAATTGAATATATTCTCTCTGGGATCATTGCTTGAGTAGTTGTCCAGAATACTTTATGTGCATTTTAAAAAGAAGCTTTTCTTCATGGGATGTTATATTATATCAATATCAATAGAGATTTTTAAATATATTCTCAAACTATTTTTTCCTGGAAGGGGTTTTGATTCTACTTGCAGAGCTGAAATGGAGCAGAGAACTTTTTCACTTTGTTGAACACTTTGGCTGTGATACAAATACCACCAGTGGTTACAAGGGTCTGCTTGGATTTTCTAAAACAAAACAGTTGCATGACAGCTTTAGAAGTTTTCAAACTGATGGACTTAATATGGGATTTGTTCTTTGATCTTGTCATGATTTTGGAATGTAGGGTTGTAAATGCAAAAATGAGTAAGTTGAGCACTAGGCTTATATGCATGCTTTGAGACAAGACGGATGTAAGCCTCATGGATATGCGCATGTAAGTATTAATTTTACTTAAGTGATGTACACATATTAAAATAAGTTGATAAATTAAAACATTAACTTTACACTCAAAGGTGCAGTTTTATTTTTAAAAAGCAGAATATACTTTGCAGCATTGATAATAGCCCTGTCAATATTATGCTTATTTGTTGAAGTCTAACCCTTATGAGCCTTCAATGAAACAAGTAATTTTAAAGAAACCAGTATTTACAATACCTTAAAAATCCTTAAGAATCTATTAAAGCTTTTACAACTTTAATGTGATTAAAAGCTTTCACTGCATGAATACAAGAAGGACTAAGCACCACACAGAGCATGGGAGAAGTCATCTTTCTATATGGAGAAAACAAGGATATGTTTGTTTCTAGGGCATTTTATGAAGATATGGTTTGAGGTTTTATCTTATTTTTATCAGTCTTGGAATGAAACAAAGGGCCAGATACATACTAGGCTAGTACTCTACCACTGAGCCTTATCCCTATTTGTATCAGTCCATACAGCCAGAGAGTTTTGATTTTCAAATGTGTACTTTGTATGTAGCATGGGTGGATACTGCAATTTTAGTATTGACTAAGATCTCAATTTACTTTCTTAAGGATATATGGGGAAAGTGTCTATACAGAACAAAAGCTATACAGTGAAAGTGTATGTGTCCTTAGCTCTTAAAGCTCTTAGCATAATTGCGAATTTGCTGATAGGAAACCCCCATCTGTTCCAAGTTAGAATAAAGAAGCACAAACTAGCGATATATCAGAGTGATGTGGGATTCCCCTCTATATGCGGTGAATATGTTTTATTACCATCGGTTAATAAAAAAGCTGTTTTGGCTTTTGGCAATGGCTTGGCAGAGAAAAGACAGGTGGGAAATCAGAACACACACACATACAGAGAGAGAGAGAGAGAGAGAGAGAGAGAGAGAGAGAGAGAAAGAGAGAGAGAAGGCAGAGTCAAAGAAATGCCATGTAGCTACCAAAGGATGACACTACTGGAATACTGGAACATTACCTCATCAAGATGAGGTCACAGCCTCATTGTGATACACAGAATAATAGAAATGGGTTAATATAAGATGTAAGACTTAGTTAATAATAAAAGTCTCAGCTAATAGGCCAAACACAGTTGTAATTAATAAAGTTTCTATGTGATTCTTCGGGTCAGGATGGCTGGGAAACGAAATGTAGTCTCCATTTACACTAGAGTCTTTGGTTTATTAGCTTTATGAACAATTTTACCTATCTACAAGGAGTCAAAGTTTTCTGTATGTCAGAATCAGTGATAACGTCATTCCAGGACAAAGCAGAGAACATACCATGAGTCCTGAAAAGTTACCTTTACTACTCTTCTGAATGCCTTGGAGTGGAATGACCCTACAGAGATCTCTTTCCTGCAGCCTAAATTTTATCAATCTAACCAAATAATTTCCATGAAACAGGGGCTATTTTGTATGTTGTTTTTTAGTAGTGAATCCTCAATGCCTAAATGATAACCTAATAGAGTCAGTCATTTTTACTATTCCCATGTGGAGCCCAAGAAAATCAACAGGATCTTCTAACTCATGCTATCATTTTATCAGTCTAGACCTTAACTACGTCCTCTATTCAGACAGAAATAGTATTCTTTTGCCCTTTTAAAACTGTATTTTAAAAAATCGTAGTATCCCCACAAAGGTACATAAATTAATATTTTCTGCATTCTTGCACCGAGATTCCTTCTATGAATTTTTACCATTAGCTAAAACCTAAATTACTTTTCCTTCAAAGCATTATTATTGCTGAAGATAAATGAAATTTATTCCTTTACTTTTATTATAGTTATGAAATAATTGGTAGATGATGGCATACATGAGCCATTGTGTATATGTGGAGGTCAGAAGACAGCTTGTCAGAATTGGTTCTCTCCTTCCACCAAGTGAGTCCTGGGGTTTTAAGATCAGATTATCCAACCTTGCTTTACTTTTATTCTTAATTTATAGAGCAGGTTCCAGTCCACCACTGGAGATGCTTGGCGATATAAGAAATAAAATTGAACTGAGACTAAAAACAAGTCAGTGAGCTTTCTTCCTCCGTGCTTCCTGATTCTTCTTCTGCTAGAGTTCCTGCTCTAACTTCCTTCAATGATTGGCTGTGATCAGAACATGTAATACAATAAACCATTTCTCCATAACTTCTTTCAGTCTTGTTCTCTATCACAAGAACAGAGAAGCAAACTAAACTCCTCATGACAGGGTATAGAGACAGACTTGGACAAAGAACTACACATGAATAAGGTATTAATCACTGAGTATGGAAACCGGAAACACTGTCCATTGGTCTAGATGAGTGTCATTGAAATAATTTCTGCCTAATACTCTGGGAGAATAAACTATCTTAAAAATCCCCACGAAAATTAGACAATCCCAGATTTACACTATGTATTTTACCACACTAATTTTGATACCACACTACTTGAAAATACATTATACAAAAAGGAGTGACAACCTTGAAGAAGAACACAAACCTTACACTTCAGCTGTTTAACTTCAATGCATGGCACAATAGATGCCAACGAAGACTGTTCCTTTTCTCAGTGAAACTTCAGCTCTGTCATTATACACCATATGTGGAAATGATGCTCCCTGCCAGAGAGACAAGAGAGACACATGAGCTGCAACTTTATACCAAGCACAACAAATAAGCAGAGGGTATTTCAGGTTTGCACAGCCCCATCTCTCAACTGTGTAATTGTTTGTACCCATAGTAATGAAATGGTATTCAAGATATTTTAGCTTATAAAGAGATGCAGATAGTGAAAATTACCATCATTAAACTTTCTATATGTAACCATCAACATAAAAATAAATTTAATAGTGCATAAAATGAAGATGGTAATAGAGTGATGGGCTTAATTACATTGATGTATATTGAATAAGAATAAAAACTGAAAGAAGCAAAAACTCTACAAGGTTGACAGAAAGATTCTCTCACAGAATGTATGACTAAAGTAAGGTAAGTTCTATTTCTATGTCTATAAAGATAGTAATACCTTTGTTTTATTCCTACTGTTTATAGTCAGAAAAACAAAGCACCATTTGACTAGAATACTAATTATATTGAGCAAAGATGATTCTGAGCCTGTAAGATCACTCTCTAAACAAATGCATTTAACTAAGTTCCTGAAAAGGGAAGTTTGCTGCATAACACAGTTTACCAAATTAAATTCCATATCAATACAATGTTCATAAAAAGTGATAAAACGCCTCATTTAAGTGTTTGTGGCTAATAATTAAATGTTAACAATAACTGCAGCAATTGTTCAGCACTTAGAAAAAATTAAGGCTTTTTAATAGGACAATTTTATAATTGGTATTGACTAGAACTGCATGTGTTTGGTGACAAAAAGCATATTAATATGCCACTGTTTTATACAGGCTTAAATTCTACAGACAGTACCATTTTACTGCTAGGACCACTACATTGTGGTTAGTAGACCAATGACAGTATTCCCAAATACTGAGTTATGAAAGCCAAATTAAAGAGAAAACAATAGCAATAGGAAGGAGACTAAAATCTCTATTGTTTACTTTATTGCTACAATTTAATTTCACTTATTTTTAAACAAGGATTAACCAAAACATTATAGAAGAATGTGCAGATTTTATAAAATTAATCCATTCAAATGGTTTTTACATGTTTTGGAAAGAGCGTAGTGATACACATTATTTAAAACTTACATTAAAAAAGTTAAAAATCCATGGATATTTACTGTGGCGGTTAGAGTAAGAATGATCTTCATAGGCTGATATATTTGAATGCTTAGTTACCAAGAAGGCGAACATGGTGATAAATTGGAATGACTTACAGGTGTGGTCTTGTTGAAAGAAGTATGTTGCTGGGGGTGAGTTTTAAGGTTCAGGATAGACCCAGTCTCTTTTTCTCTGTCTGTGAATCAAGGGGAGGCTCTCGGTTAGTTCTTTAGCATGATGCCTTCCCACTACCATATTCCCTACCGTGATGATAATGGACTAAACCGCTGAGATTGTAAACAAACCCCAATTAAATGCTTTCTTACAAGAGTTGTCTTAGGCCTTCTGTCTCTTAACAGCAGTAGAACAGTGATGAAGATAGATAACATCTAGTGGTATCAGGGAATGAGGTATTGTGGTGACAATTCTGACCTTGCTGTTTGTTGGAAAATACTGAAGATTTGGGGTGTTTAGGCTAGAAAGGTGGTTGTGCAGTTGAAACTGAGCTTCACGAATCATCCTAGTAGAAGCATGGAAGAAAGAAATTTCAACTGTGGGAATATTGTATCAAAGAACATGCCTGCTCTTTTCCCTTCTTCTAAAACTCAGCTTGAAGCTAAAACAGTTTTAGATTAATTGCATTGGCAGAGCAGATTTAAAGATGTCATAATGTTGACTCTGCCCTGTAGTTGTTATTAATCACTTTTATGTAGATTTATAGTGAAAAAGAAAAAGCTGGGCAAAGGGCAACATAAAATGTACAGGTCCAAGAGAAAAGGGGCACAGGAAGTATAATGGAGCTAAGTCCAGTACTCAAGGAGATGAGATTAAAAGCTTAAAGAAAAGTATGATGCTAGATGGAACACAGTGAATAGTGACCTCTGACCAAGACCCCAACCAGCTAAGTTGTGGACAACCAGCTAAGTTTTGGGTCTGTGGCTCAAACAGCAGCCAGGGCCTGGGCTAATGTCCACGACTCACATTACCACAGGGGGTCATAAGAGCAATGCCTATTAAAATCCCAGGGCCATGATGATCCAACTCTAGGCCTGTTCCCCTCTGGACACTACAACAGGAGTAAGCCTTTCCCCTTACTACACGTGTGGGAGACGTGGCTCCAATGGTATGGTTCTAGGAGAGCTGGCTCTGGCCCTTGCTTGAGGGGGCAGTCCCAGTGCCCCAGACCTAATAACACCCACATCCTGGATGGGTTGGCCTACCCTAACATCTGCCCAATTATGACCTGGTGGATTGTGTGAAGGGACTTGTCCTGTGGAACACTAGCAGTAGGAACTCCATGACTCACAGCAATATATCTGAGAGGGGCTTCAATGAGTGATGATGGTGACCGGAGGCCTTGAACCAGACCAATGGCTTATTGCAATGGACATTGTCCAGGTGGGGCCGATTGGACAAAGGAGTACACCGAGTGACACACTGTAGCTCCTGGTGCCAGTGTAATCAATGAAGAGGTGTTGAGAAGATGGACAAGTAAGGTTTTTGTTTTAATTGCTTTTGTTTGTTTTGTTTTGTTTCTACTTAACTCTGGGGGCACAAGCTTCAAGGCTATTGGACAGATAAGGAGGACTAGGAGGTGAGTGGATTTGGGGTGCATGATGTAAAATTTCCCAAGAGCCAATAAAGTTACCTACAAAAAAAAAGTCCTCAAGGCTCTAGGACAGAGTGAGACTTTTCCCTAGGAAGAGGTTTAAGCAGGGGATCAACTCCGAGTCAGACCTCAGATGGCTGAAGAAGGGACATTATGGAGGCACTGTGGCTCTGTCACACAACAAAACTGGAAGAAGGTGAAGTTGTAAAAGCACTTTGACATTAGGTGTGGAGATGCAGAATGCAGAGTTTGCCCTGCTGGTTTTGGTCCTGTATCTCCTCATTTTGCTACCTTTCCTCACTCTTGGATTAGCATTGTATATTTTGTTCCATTGTATGATGGGAGTAAGTGATCTGCTTTTATATTTTGAATTTACGGGGCTTAAAGTTAAGAGAATATCATGAGACTTAGAAAAGATTTTGAACTTTGGAGTTTGATACTGTGTTGAGATTGATAAGGACTGTAAGTACTTTTGATAGTAGACTAAATGCATTTGCATTATAATATGACTATAAGTCTGTGCGGGCTAAGGAGTGAAACACTATGATTTGAATAAGAATGGCCCTTGTAGGCTCATATATTTGAGTGCTTCAAGGAGTAGCACTATTTGAGAAACATTCTGCAAGGCTTTGTTTGAGTAGGTGTGGCCTTTTGGGAAAGTGTGTCACTGGGGGTGGACTTTGAGGTTTCAAAATCTCATGTCAGGCCAATCTTTCCCTCTCTCTTCCTCTTCCTCTTCTTCTTTTCTTCTCTCTCTCTCTCTTTCTGCTTACGGAGCAGGGTGTAATTTTCAACTGCCTCTCAGATATCATTTTACCTTGATCACTGCCAAGTTGATAATGAACTAAACCTTTGACACTGCAAGCAAGTCTTCAATTAAATGATAAGATTTGCCTTGGCAAATTGTCTCTACACAGCAATAAAACAGTGACCAAGATTCTCATTGAACTGTGAAAATAAGACACGCTTTGAGAATAATTACTAATAAAATGATCCAAAATTTAGTAAAGAAACAACACTAATTGTTGAAGGAGTAGTGGGCTGCGTTCCCGCCTAGATCCCGACTAGCTTACCCCCGAAATAATTACACTGAAACTATATTCTTTTAAACACTGCCTGGCCCATTAGTTCCAGCCTCTTATTGGCTAACTCTCACATCTTGATTAACCCATTTCTAATAATCTATGTAGCACCACAAGGTGGTGGCTTACCATGAAGGATCTTAAGCTGTGTCCATCTTGGAGAGGAGAGCTATATTGTCTACCTCACATCCCTTCTTCCCAGCATTCTGTTCTGTCTACTCTGCCTATCAAATTAAGATTGACTTTGACTTAAAATTATATGTATATTTAATGAAAATTATTAATTTGTTGGAGGCATTTACCATCTATTTCATATTGTTCATTTAATATCAGAAGCTGTATGGTTGATGACATAAATGAGTGCATTCACTTATATATATATACTCTTAAAATCTAAGAAACAGCAGCTCACCACATTTATTTCTCATTTGACACCAATAGATTTTGATCACATATTCTGTAATTTAGTATTATCTCTCCACTGAACCTGGAGTATGGTTAAGACATAGAAAGAAACACTATTGAAATAACCTTGAAAATTAGTGCAACTTGATATAAGTTTCTATATATGATTAAGTCATATTGGTAAAAGAACCAATAGACTCTTCTCCTTTTAGATTAGAAAAATACATGTTCTTATTCTGAAGATAAGTAAATGGAAAGTATTTATGTGTCATTATTATTTCTTTCTTTGAGGGTGTGAAGATGTGTCAGATACCTATGTTTTACTTCAGTTTGGTTTCCTAATCACAAACAATTTTTTTACTTCTATATATTGTTCAAAGTCACACTTAAAAATGTTTACAATGGGTCTAAGGCTGCATGCTTTTCAGTAAACTTGCAAACATGTTATTCTGTTATGCATTTGAGAAAGGAGAGTATCCCGGAAGAGGAAGAAAAAAAAAACAAACAAACCAAAACAGAATTTAGAAGGCTAAGATATGCAATGTAAATCCTAGAGGAGGTAGGTACAATAACAGAAATAGGACTGTTCAGAAGCATGAGTTGGCTAAAATGTAACACGCATGAATTCTGTCATCCATCCATCCATCTGTCTGTCCATGGTGTGTATACTTCTGTGTATGATCTACAAATCATCTGAGTTCACCGTGATAGCTTTTGACAGAAAAGATGTTAAGGGAGCTGATTAATGAAAGGCAAGAATGAATTGCAGACCTATCAGAAGAGGTTATATTCTATCAAATAGTAAGAACTATTTTCAAATGTCTGTATTTGGGTGTGTGTCTTTCAGATTCAGATGTTAAGTAATTACCCTATTGAAACTGAAATGTCATGGACTAAATTAGGTAAACTTGAGACTCATTGATTATGGGGAAGATAGAAATGGTTTTCAGCTCAAGATGCTTTGCCTTGCAATATCTCAACTTTCCAATAGTGTGAAAGAGATGCATAATCCAGAGATATTTGCATCAAAGCTTGAATTTTGATGTTTGCCTGGGTTTCAGAAAAGTCATGGTCCATGATATCTCATTGAGTTGCTGGGCAGTAATGATTAGGACCACATCCTCTTCAGTGTGGCAGTCACGTGTGGAGAAGAGCACTCCATCATGTTCTGTGTTCCTAAACATTAGGTGTGTGTGCTGCTTCCGGCTTCCGGACTGATGTTATTTTTACTTCAGTCAGGACATGACTTTTTCATAAGCTAAAGAACATCTGTGTATATGACAACAAACATTTCTTAAATGTCAGCTGTGTGCCAGACTGCTACACAGTACGTGTCATATTTTCTCCTCAGAAGTTCCAGTCTCTGGCTCATTCATACAAAAATATAATTGAAGATAGCTTTCATGGAAATATTTCCCTGCAGAACCACTCATTTTCTCTTTAAAAATAGAAACTGAGGAAATTTTAATATTTCATCTGAAAATAAGGTTGCTACCATGCAGGGAGAATTTGATTGATATAGCATGACAGTTTAGTAAAATAAATGACACAGGTATAATTCTCAATTTGGAGAAAGTGTACTATGGGGATACACTAGTTTTATATCTTGGCTAAAACAGAATAATTAAGGGCTATTTAATAGCATATTTAAATGATACTTTTACACTTCATCACCCTGTTACATTCCTTTTGTTTGTTTATTGATGCTTTTGGTTGTCTCATACAGAGCTTGCATTGCAGTAGTTTTGCCTCCAGTGTGAGATTTTTCTGCCTCAGTACCCCAAGTCTTGGGTCCAATGATGTATGCCACTGTGCCTTACCTGGATAAATTTGCTTTGGCTTCTGAATGTTTTCTATATAAAAATTATACACAGTATTCTTGAATTACATAACTTCTAATTCAGAAAACTTAGAAACAGCTCTGACTGAAGATACTATTTTTTCTCATTTTAACCTTTAATTTATGCTGTTAATTGACAATAAAATGTTTCATTTATTCTTTTCCCTAGTAATCTAAGCCATGTGATATTAACAATATTTTTAAATCTTTCTTAAAGTGCCTGCCTCAGAGAAATAACTCTTTTACAATTGGAATTCTTCAGTGTCCAGAAGGAAATATCTTTCATAAGAACTTGAAAGTTTTGTGAAAGGTTTATAAAAGAAGTGAACTAGAGGGTTCTTGTGAAGGATTTTGTTGATTACCATCTTGATAAGGTCTAAACTTCCCGTCCAGATACAACTCCAGGCACACCTGTAAGGGATGTTCTTGCTTACTTTAGCTGATATTAGAAGATCAGTCTAAGGTGGGTGAGGCTATTCTACGGTCTGTGGAACCCAAACTAAAGCAAACTGATTTGCTCCCAGATTTGACTACTGATGCAACATGATCAGCTTCCTCAAGCTCCTATGCTATGACTTGCCATCCCTGTAGAGTCTCCAATTAGTCAAAAGAAACCATGCTTCCCATTAGTTGCTTTAATAGGCATTTTGCCACTGCATGAAAAATAAACAATAAAACCATTAAGATATTTAAAACTGAATAAACACAAAAATAGACCTGATCACATTGATCTTTAAGCTAAGTAGTATGTTTTATTAAATTGAGGTATCATAGCTAAGAAGCTAAATACATTTTGGTTACAAGCCTAGCTTTAACAGCTGAGCCTTCTCTCCAGCCTTGATCAGCCTAGTCCCTGAAGGGTGGGGTGTGGAGGCCCAAAAATGTGAACTTTTGAACAAAGGTCAGAGAGTTGGAATTTACCTCTATTCCTTCAAGGTTATTGTGTTTCTACCACAAAGGTCCCACCTAGATTTAGAACAGAGAGTTCTGGCCTCTAAAGGTTATTATCAACAGGTGTGGCTAATAGCCATATCTTTTATTTCAGGAATAGAGAAGTAGTTGTTTCTACCTCAAATAAAGGACTAAGGATCCAGTTCCTTTAAGAAGAAAACATTGGATTCCACCCAGAGTGTAGTTGGCCTATGAATATTTTGGTCTAGGGTGTGAGCATGACTTGTTTTGTTCTAGCAATAGACTGTTTAACTATGGCTACAGCCCATGACCTTCAACTGTCTCTTCATTTCCTTGTATCATGTTAATACAGTTTTTTGTCTTACTCCTACCTTTTGAGGTCAGGGATAATTTAAGCAAATGGAAATTAAACACAAGTGATTTCAGTATTCACTGAAACTCCTTCCCGGTAGTATTCTATGCTTTTCTGTCTTATTATTTTCACATCTTCATATTCTAAATACCAATACCCTTAACCTGGTGAGTAGTATTTTTGTGGAGATTGATCATGAACAGTGGGAGGTGGGGGGTTAATCCAGCCTGAAGGAGGTGATGGGACAGACTTAGTTGACTTCCCAGGGGAGGACTTACCATCTTTGAGGAGCAGATGGGGTGGGTGAGGATGCTGGGAAGAGGTATCAGAAAGAAAGGAGGGAGGGAAACTGTTTCTATTTTATCTATATCAGCCCTCAATTTGATTTCCTTCAACCTGCTGCATCAGGGAGAGTTTGCTTCTTTTTATTCTAGAACGTTCATATGTGCTGTTAATTCTCTAGTGTGGGATTTCTCCAGCTTTTATATGTAGGCATTTAGTGCTATGAACTTTCCTCTTAATACTGCTTTCACCATGTTCCATAAATTTGGGCATGTTATACAGTAATTTTAACTGAATTTAGGAAGTCTTTGTTTTCTTTCTTTATTTCTTCCTTGACCCAGTCATGATTCATTTGAGCATTGTTCAATTCCCATGTGTTTGTGAGGTTTCTGAAATTAGCGTTGTTGTTGAATTCTATCTTTCAGTTGTTGTGATCTGATAAGATAAATCCATTTTTATATCTGTTGAATTTTGCTTTGTTATCGAGTATGTGGTCAAATTTTTAGAAGGTTTCATGAGGTGCTGAGAAGAAGGTATATTCTTTTGTCCATTTCTATGCTAATATCAAGCTGTTTTCATTACTGTAGCTCTATAGTAGATTCTGAAATCAAGGATGGTGATGCCTCCAGAAGTTCTTTTATTGTGTTTGATAGTTTTTGCTATCCTGGGTCTTTTGGTTTTCCATGTAATGTTTAGTATTGTTCTTTTAAGGTCTATGAAGAATTTTTCTGGGATTTTGATGAGAATGACATTGAATCTGTAGATTGCTATTGGTAAGATTGCCATTCCTATTATGTTAATACTACCTATTCAAGAGCATGAGAGATCATTCGATTTTCTGATATCTTATTCTAATTCTTTCTTCAAAGACTTAAAGTTCTAGTCATACAGGCTGCTTTGGAAATGAGTATGACAATTTCTCAGAAAACTAGGAATCAACCTATTTCAAGACCCAGAAATACCACACTTAGGCATATACCAAACCGATGTTCAATCATACCATAAGTATGTTTGCTCAACCATGTTCATAGCAGCATTATTTGTAGTAGCCACAACCTGAAAACAATATAGATGCCCCACAACTAAATTATGGATAAGGAAAATGTGGTACATTTACACAATGGTGTACTACTCAGTGGTAAAATAAATAATGATTTCTTGAAATTCAAATGGACAGAACTAGAAACAAAACATGTGGAATGAAGTAACCCAGACCCAGAAAGACAAATGCAATACATACTCACTCATAAGAGGCCTTTATACACAAAACAAAGAATTACCAGCCTACAGTTCACTAGCCCAGAGAACCTAGAACACAGAGAAGATCCTAAGAGAGACATACATGGATCCACCTAGAAAGAAGAAAAAGACAAGTCCTCCTGAATAATTGTGAGTGTGGGTTAAGGATGGAGGAAGGCAAAGGGGTTGCAGGGAGGAAAAGGGGGAAGTGAGGAAACTGTACTGTTCAGTTAAAAGCAATAAAGTATACAAAAAGTCTCTCAATATCAATGGCCTCAATCATCTAAAAGGACACAGATTAACAGAAAGGATACAAAAACAAGACTCATCCATACAAGAAATACATGCCAACATCAAGATAGACATTACCCTAAGATAAAAGGGTGGAAAAAGTTATTCCAAGTAAATGGACCTAAGATGCAAGGTGTTGGGGCCATTTTAATATCTAATGAAATAGATTTCAAACCAAAATTAATCGAAAGAGATGGGGAAGGATGGTATATATTCATTGAATGAGTCATCTACCAACATTACATTTCTTTTTTTTTTTTCACTTCCATGCCACAAACTCAGGAGTGACCCACCTGTGCAAAAGAGAGACTGTTACAGTTTAAATTACCCATTGACTCTTAACACACTGACAGTAGGAGACATCAATGGCTCTCATCAATGGATAGGAGAGCCAAACAAAAACTAAACAGAGTAATGCTAGCGATAACTGACATATAAAAACAAATGACCCTAACAGATGATTAAAGAACATTTGACTCAAACATAATAGAATATATATTTTTCTCAGCATCTTGCAGAACTATCTCTAAAATTGAACACATCCAAGGACATGAAGAAAGTCTCAACAGATTAAAACTGAACATCAACAACAAGGAAAAGCTTACAAACTCATGGAAATTGAGCAACTCTCTACTAAATGAAAAATGGGTCCAGATAGAAATAATGGAGGAAATTAAAAACTTTCTAGAATTCAATGAAAATTAATACACAACATACCCACACTTACAGGAAGCAATGAGAGCAGTGCTAAGTGGAATGTTCATAGCACTAAATGCCTGGATAAAAGAAATCAGAGAAATATCATCACAGCAACCTAACAGGACATCTGGAAGCTCCACAACAAAAAGAAGTAAGCACACCGAAGAGGAATAGACAGCAAGAAATTACCAAATTGAGGACCTAAACTAATGAAATAGAAACAAAGGAAACAATACAAAGAAACATTGTAACAAAGACTTGGTTAATGGCAAAAATCAACAAGATAAACAAACCCTTATCCAAACTAACTAAACGACACAGAAAAATTATCCAACAATAAAAACCAGAAAGCAAATTGGGGGCATAACAACAGACAATGAGGAAATTCAGAAAACCATAAGGACATACTTTAAGAACTTGTACTCCACAAAATTGGGAAAAAAATAATGAATTGTTTTTTTTTACAAAGGTGTTTTCATACCACAGTTAAATCAAGATCAAATAAACAATTTAATAGACCTGTAACACCTTGTGAAATAAAAGCAATTATTAAAAGTCTGTCAATCAAAAAACCCCAGGGCCTGATTGTTTTAGTGAAGAATTGTACAAGACTTTCAAAGAAGAAATAATGCCAATATTACTCGAATTATTCCAAAAAATAGAAAAAGAAGGAATTTTGCTCAATTCATTTTATGAGGCAACATTTAACCTAATACTCAAATTGCATAATGTCTCAACAAAGAATAATAATTACAGACTATTTTCCATCATGAACACAGATGTGAAAATACTCTGTAAACACATCAAAAAGATCATCCACAAATAGGCTTCATCCCAGATATACATAGAAGGCTCCACATACAAAAATCAGTCATTATAATCTACCACATAAATAAAAAAAAGATTATTTCACTAGACTCCAAAAAAACTTTTAAAAAAACCTAACACCGCTTCATGATAAAACAAACAAACAAAAAAAAGAAAACACTGGAGTGATTAGGGATAATAATAAAACAAAACAAACATAATAAAAGCAATTTGCCAGGTGAAGGCTGTACACATCTTTAACTTCAGTCTTTTGGAGACAGAGGCAGATGAATCTCGTTGAGTTCAAGGTCAGCCTGGTCTGGTCTACAGAGTGAATTTCAGGATAGCCAAAGCTGTTACATAGAGAAAGCTATGTCTCAAAAAAATCTAAATAAATAAATAAATGAAAGTAATTTTTTGCAACCCTGTTATCAATATCAAATTAGATGGAGAAAAAGTCAAAGCAATTCCACTAAAATCAGGATGAGGAAAAGGCTGTCTAATTTCTCTGTATCTATTCAATATAGTACTTGAAATTTTAGCTAGACCAATAAAACGATAGACGGATCAAGAGGATACAAATTGGAATGGAAGGGCCATGGAAACATGGCTCAGGGTTTAAGAACACTGGCTTCTCTTCCAGAGGTTTTGAGTTCAATCCCTAGCAACCCCAAGGGCAGCTCAAAACAATCAATAATAGGGTTTGATACACTTGTTTAACATGAAGGTATACATGCATCTAGATATTTTATACATAAAATACATAAAGAAACAAACTGGAAGGGAGGAAGTCAAGGTATTATAATTTGCAGATGATATGGTGGTAAGTGATCTAAACTTTCTAGTAGAAACTGAGAACTGATAAGCACTTTCAGCAAAGTGGCTGGGTACAAGACTAACTCAAATCAGTAGTCCTCCTATATACAAATGACAAACAGACTGAGGAGGAAATCAGGGAAACAATACCCTTCAAACTAGCCACAAAAATATAAATTATCTTGTGACAACTATTACCAACCCAGTGAAAGATGTATGTATAAAAGCTTCAAATATTTTTAAAAAGAAACTGAAGAAGACATCAGAAGTTGGAACAATCTCCTATGCTCATGAATCAGTAGAATTAACACAGTAGAATAACATGTAGGAAAGCATAAAATGACCATCTTACCAAAAAAATCTTCAAATTCAGTGCACTCTCCATCAAAAATCCAACACACATATTTATAGATCTTAAAGAGACAATTCTAAACTTGACATGGAAAAACAGCAACAGCAAAAACATGAATAGCAAAACAATCTTGAAAAATAGAAACACTGGGGGAATCACCATCCCTGATTTAAGTTAAACTACAGAGCTTTAGTAATAAAATCCACCAGGTATTGGCATTAAAAAAAAAAACATGCTGATCAATGGAATTAAAGACCAAGATGTAAATTTACATACTTATGTATACCTGATTTTTCACATAGAATCCAGAAAAGCATCTTGAACAAATGATGGTGGTCAAAGTGGATGTCTGTATGTTGAAGAATGCAAATAGAACCACATTTATCACCCAGCACAAAACTCAAGTCCAGTTGAATGAAAGACAGCATAAAACCAAATACACTGGATATAATAAAAGAGAACTTGGAGAACATCTCTGAATGCATTATCACAGGAGGCAACTTTCTAAACAGAACACTTATAACCCAGGCAATAAGAGCAACAATTAATAAATGGAACATCATGAAACAAAAATGCTCTGTAAGGCAAGAACACTCTTATTTAGACAAAAAGCAGCTTATCTTTGATGGTGACCTTAGTGAGACCTACAAGTAATAGATGATATAGAGTCTAACCTGAATATCTTTTGTAGCCAGGAAAGGTTTCCAGGGGTGAGACTGTAATATTTATTGAATCCTTGATCCAGAACTTCCCCTGGAAACCCTAAACAGCCCAATCTGATGTTAGGACAGAATGTCATTCTCAAAACCAGATAGTGTGGCCCCATTGTTGAGAACAACTTCCACTTAGTTCATTGAACACAGAGAGGTCAAGCTGGTGTAGGCTTGAGGCTTTCACTTATACTCTAGTCTCTTTGGTGTCTCAAGATATTCTGTAGGATACAGAAAGAGAAACCTGGACACCAACCCAGCCACAAAATCCTCCACCTACAATCTGTCTTTCCTGCAAGATATGTTGGGGGCAATGATAGTATAAAACCTGGGGCAGTGGCCAATCAATGTTTGTTTTAACTTGCGGCCAACCCTCAAGACTGTATAACACAGAGACATAGTGTTGAGCCAAAAAAACAAACAGAAACCAAAAGACAAAAACAAAACAAAAAAAAAAAACAAAGCAAAAAAAATAATTCCTAATGATATTTTGTCATATTCATAGATGAGTACCTTTTCAAGTTGTCATCAGAAAGTCTTCCTCAGGCATCAGATCAGTGTAGACATAATGCAGATAGACATAATGCAGAGGGAGATTCTAAATTGGAGTCTCCATCATATCCTTTTTCAGGGAGGTCAGAAACCACACTGAAGAGGGGGAGGAAAGACTGTAGAAGTAAGAGGGGATGGAAAGAACCAGGAGAGCACGGCCTGCCAAATTAACTAAGCAGGGTTCACGTGGGTCTACAGAGCCTGAAACAGCAAGCGTGGGGCCTGCCTGACTCTATACCATGTCCTCTGTTTATATGTTACGGCTGTTAGATTATTGTTCTAGTGAGATTCCTAGCAGAGCGAGTGGGTGTATCTCTGAGACTTTGTCTGCTCTTCTTTTATTCTATTGGGTAGCCCTGTATAACCTCCATATGAGGACCTTCACTTTGTTTTATTTTGTTCTCTCTGGCTGCTGTTTCTTGGAGACCTGATATTTTCTTGAGTGGTTTTGAAGGAAGAATAAATCTGGGAAAACTGGAGGTGGCCAGTGAGTAAAAGGAAGAGAGGAGTAAACTGTGTTCGGGATGTATTGAATTAGAGAAGAATCCATTTTCAGCTAAATTAAAAAAGGATATCATCTAACCTCAATTCAATGAAACTGATAGTTAAAAGACAGAAGACTAATTCACAAGTATGTGTCAATTAGAACTTGGATTGATGAATCGTGATTGCAATAAAAGTAGAATGAACATGAAATAGTAAGATGCACACTAAAATGAAACTGTAACATACTGAAAGATTGGCAATGTAGCAAACATCAAAATTAAGGTTCACAGAAATAAAAGTCGATATTATTAGCAGAAACTTTACTGGACAGTTAACTGGCAGGGTTTGTAAATGGAATGTAAGGCTAAATATACATATATATGTATGTATATATTTATATATATATGTGTGTGTATGAATATATATATAAATTTTATGAGTTTGTTCTGACATTTTATGAAAAATAGCTAAACTAAAAGAAATGAAATGTTTGCAGGTGCAAATATGAACTTGATATAGGGACCTTTTTATTCGTTTTGTAAATTTCATGTTGTTATTTTAAACTATAGTTATTCTCTAAAATTTGTATGTATATAAGGAAGTTCCCACATTAGCCACCCAGTTTTACTTTCTAGAGTAAAAGAAGTAAGCCGAAAGCTCTCAGTGTAATAAAATAGTAGCATTAGGATAGGTGCAGCAAAACAATAGAGAAAACAGTAAGGAAAGGATTTGCAAAGTCAAGTTTTGGCTTCAGTCTTAGTAAAAAGGCTAAGACATAATGAGTTGATTCACAAAAATGTAATAAGTGTGTAAATTATTTCAGTTATCAAAATCTTCCAGCAAAAGCCAAAAATAAAAGGAAGCAACAACCAAAAAAATCACACAAAGCAATCAAAGTTCTTACTGGCAAATTATACCAATCATTTCAAAAGGAGTAAATCCTTCTCAAAATTTTCAAAAGGTTAAAGATGAGAAAACATTTTCAAATACATTCTAGAAAGGTTACATATCCTTATACCAAAGCCAGACAAATGTGATACAATAAAACAAAGTCATAAGCCAATATCTGCAGTTATTACAGATGAAAAAGAGACTCCTCAGAAATTCATGCCAACTAAGCTAAGTAGCAGAATTAATGCACGAAACACCCAGTGGAATTTGACTCCATGCAAAGTGAAGACTGGAAGAATTAAAATGAGCTCGTGTGTATAAAAAATCATTTCTATAAAAAAATAAACAAAATACTCAAGGTGGTGAAACAGCAACTATAAAAACATAAGAATAATCTCTCACAACATTGATTGTAGCGGTGCCTTTTTATGGTAATAAACAAGACCATCAGTGAACCAGGAGAATGATATCGAAGTTAAAATGCTTCAATAAAGGGAACTCATTAGCCCAGGGCAAAGCACATCAAAACACTGAAATTTGTTCAATAGAATTTCTCCCCAGGGTTTACATGATAAAGATTTTTATCTCCAGAGTGCCAAGGGCAGGTAGTGGAACTTATAAAAGATGAGACTTAGCAGGTACTCTTTAAAGGTGTGTCCTCCAAAGGAATCATAGACTAGGAGTCCTGACCCTTTCTCTTGCTTTCCTCCCTGGCTTTGGCATGGACAGTTGTACTCCAGCTTGGATGTGCTACATCTCTGAAACCCAAAGCAATAGAGTCAATTATTAATATATCTAATAATTATCTCTAATATCTTTAGCCATATTAAATCTTTCTTTTCTAATTGTTTTGGGATTATTTTCATGGTGAAAAAACTGAAAACTATTATGAGAATTATTTGCTCATGACATATGTAAATATTTAAAATCTGAAACTCCAAATAAAAATTTTAAAAAAATAAAGAAAATAAATGCACCTTAGTGAGGGAAAAAATGAACTAAGACTTCCACAGACATTTCTCCCAGGAATACATGCAAAGTGTCAGCAAACACAAAACGATAACCAAAATCACTTGTCTTCAGCACAAATATCAAAAGCACTATGAGATTAACTAATAACTTTTTGGATGTCCAAAATCAATGATAATTCACAATAACCAAGATGTGAAAACAATGTAATTCACATTAACAGATGAAGAAAAAGAAATGTGGTACATTTTGTACAATGGAATGCTGTCCTTTCTTAAAAACGATAGTTAAATATATTTATTATCTTGATTCTAGGCCACATTAGTATACGATATACCCCAAATTATTCCATGTTAGGAGTCTTCTTTATAATAAAAATTAAAGAAAAAAAAACAGCTTACAAACCACAATCACAGAGAACTTAGATAACAATGAGAACACTAAGAGAGACTTACATAGATTTATTCTACAAGGAAAATAGAAAAAGACAAGATTTCCTGAGTAAATTGGGAGCATGGGGACCTTGGGGGAGAATGAAGTGGGAGAGGAGAGGCAGGGAGGGGAGCAGAGAAAAATGTAGAGCTCAATAAAAATTAATAAAAAAAAACAAAAAGAAAAGACATTAAAAGCTGGTGATTTTAAATAATTGTTAAAGCGTAACTTTTATATGTAAGATTAGAGTAAAAAGATTGTGTTAGAGTTTGTGTATGTGAGTTTAAGGCTGGCATAATCAGATAAAGGTATTTTATTATGTAGTATTTTCTGTTTCATATGAGTCTTTCTTTCTTCCTTCCTTCCTTCCTTCCTTCCTTCCTTCCTTCCTTCCTTCCTTTCTTTCTTTCTTTCTTTCTTTCTTTCTTTCTTTCTTTCTTTCTTTCTTTCTTTCTTTCTTTTTTTGTTCAAGGAAATCTAACATAGTTCCACATCACACCAGAGTCTGAGTAGTTAAAAGCAATCCCTCATTCCAGAAGGGAATTTCAGGACATGTACGTATGGCAGCAGTGTGGTGATGAAGTGTTTCAATGTAAATGGGCTAGAAAAGTTCCTCTGGTCCCTTAAGTATCTCTACACATTTGAGAGAATTTGGATTTTTAAACACAGTAGTAGTTAAAACAATATCATGTATCTGTCAATCCTTATGGCATCCCTAGGCTCTCTAAAGGTATCTGGGTGACTATTCTTAACAAACGATAATAATCTTATTTTGGGGATAATCTTATTTTTAAAATTTTTGAAAAAGACTTCCAGTAGCTTATATTCAGTTGTCTAAGGGAGAGAATGATGCTGGCTTTTGGGAGGAAAGACTCAGAAAGCTTTATGTCTCTAATAAAGTTATCTGTATCTCTCTTGCCAAAAGAAACTCCACCTTTAGGCAATATATCACTGTTTTGAGTTTTTCTTCAAGCACAGAGCTGTAAGGGGTGGATGAACATTCTTCTGGATTAAATTCAGTGTTATAGTTCTTATAAAATTGACCATAACTAAGAAACATGAAGAGTACTCGAGGCCCTAAACTGGAGGAAGAATCTGCTGAGCAATGAATGGCAATAGCTACTGCTTATGCAACCGGCATCTGTGTGAAAAATTGGATAAAGATAAAAGCTGCAGAAAATAGGAGTGTTTCGACTTTATGATGACAGGGAGTTGAATGCATTGCCAACACAACAGTCCCACTTGTAAGAAACTTAAAGGCTCCAGGAGAGCAGCATCTTTTTGAATCACAAATGACTGATATGGTTTTAAAAAAAAAATGAAGGACACTATAGCCAAGCTTTATTTCTTTCATTTTAAAAGTGGTGCCAGGCTGTAGAAGTGGATCAGTAGTTAAGAGCACTTATTGTTCTGCCAGAGAACCCTAGTAACTCACAGGACCTGCAATAGGTGGCTCATGTCTGCCAGTCATTCCTATACCAGAGAGATTTGACATGGTCTTCTACCCACACTCTATGCACATGGCAGGCACTCGCCGGAACACATATACATATATATGAACAAAAACAAAAATTAAAAAATACAATAAAAACAAATAAGTAGAGAGGATTTTGGTAGCAAACTTTGTTTGAGATTTTGTCCCAGATAGATCTGTTCTGGAATACAATTTTAACTGCTTAGCTTTAGATGAAATGTTCTGGAACAAATGATCTAAAAATTTTTGCTCTGCAATGTTCTCACCAGTAAAATGAAGATGAACATGCTCCAGGTAGAGTTTCCACAAGTGTAAGGTAAAAACTAGGTGGTGGGTAATTGGTTTTATTCAGTATTTTCTTCTTCAATCCATTTATATTAGGGATAATATAATTTTTAATTGTGGAACTAAGGGATCACTTAATATCTTCACCGTACATGGTTCTATTTACTAATCTCTACAAGCAATATGATTTTACACATTTAGACATTTAATATAGTGAAGTTACTGAAGAATTTTCTTATTTCTGCTTATTATCCTTGCATATTGACAAGTTGGCCATCAGGCCCTCAGGTCACATTCAGTTATTTTAATGAAAAATTTAAATGGGTAAGTCAGAAGTTGTGACTAAATTTAGTGCTTTTGAATATTTGTTTTCCTTCTTGGACACTTACATAAATCTTATCCTTGAAACAAAAATAAGAAAAAAATATACAACTTTACCTTCCTAATATCATTAAGATTTTAGAGAAATGTGTTAGTTTTAAGCTGTGTATTTGTTAGATCATTTTTGTTGGCTTATGTCTCCACCTTTGTATTGCAACTTCTTCCCTTAGTACAATTTTTATAAATAAGGAAATTGTTTGCAACATTTGGTAATGGACACACAATGAGTGAGATTCTAGTAAAGGTAGTAACTGGTCTTCTGGTCCAGTGTGCAAGGTGCCTTCTATAGAAGAAGATAGTGTATTCATGTCTGTGATCGCTTCTGTGTCACTATCACCTTTCAGAAGGCTGTGACTATTTTATGTATTCCTCAAATACAATCCTTTGATATTCTGTGTGTAAATTATCCCATGTAACTCTCCTCATTTCAGGAAGTTATATATGCTAGGTTCCAAAGTTGCTCAGGAAATTTGTTTATAATCTCAAAAAAAGTTAAAAGAGCAGTTGTGATATTCAATCTCTATATTATTTATATTTATTTTTGTCAATTATAAAGGAGTTTAATGTGTTTAGGCTATGCAGATATTAGTCCAAAGAATTTTGATAAAAAAATAAAAAATAAAATAAAATAAAGAATTTTGATAGAAAATTGGTTCCTAAACAACTTAGAAAAGCCAACAAAGATCAACTATTCCCTTTAGTTTGATTTTCAAGAGCCAAAAAAATTCAGTATAGTGTTTCATTCCCAGGAACATTTAATCAAAAAGAAAAAATTCAGATCAAGTTCAAGCTTTTCACTTTTAAATCTATCTCATGAGTTGTGTAGGACAGGCATTCTTTTCTCTATAGAGATAGAAGCAGATTCAATTCACCTGCCCGCTTACCAAAGTTGACTAGTATTGAGGTTAGACGTGCAACTCTAATCTCAGCACTGGGGAAGCAGAGGAAAGAGAATGCAAAGTGGGAGGCTAACCTTTTCTACATAGCTTGACTGTGTAACAAAAAGCATTGCATAATGAAGTGTTTGTATGTGTGCGTGTGTGCACATGTGCGTGTGTGTGTGCATATGTTCATTTGCTAGATGGGGTAAGTCAGAAGCCAATCAAATAACCCTTTTAGTCTCATTACACCTTTTCCATTTCTCTACTTTCCCACTGATTCCATGTTATTGTGTTGCAGTGGTGTAAAGAGCAAGAAAATCTCCGTTCATCACAATGAAGACATAGAAGGAACTCAAAATAACTTTACCTATGTCTCTCTCATTTCAACACCTAATTCAAAAGAAAACAATTGTAAGGGTATTTTGAAATTTTGTAAAATGTCACTGTTAGAACTTTTGTGTCAAAACAAAGAGGAAGATATAATGGTAGACATTTGGACATTGATGCAAAGGATCTATAGACATGTTCAATGAAAGGAAGAATCAAAATAAACTAGGGTTGCTTTTTGAATTGGATTTGTGAGAAAACTCTAGTTGTGACATGTTGCTTACAAGGAAGAACAAAATCCTCAAGTTAAGAAAAACCATGCCAATACAATAGCTTTTCAGCAGAGTTGACAGCAGCCAGAAGTGTAACTGTGGGGATGACAAATTGCAAGTTGACATAAGAAATCAGGAATCAAAGTGGTATTTTTACAAAAAAGAAGCCATTAAGGATTAGTCAGCCACAGAAGTGCATCCCCTCTGTAGACAATGAGGGGACTTGAAGAATATTGTCTTTGAATAAGACAGGTCTAGATCTGCAGGACACACTTATCACTGTCTGAGTATATGGGTTAGAAAAGGGCATTGTTTCATTTCCAGTGCAAGCTACAATATCAGCTTCTCCAGCATTGAGTTCAGATTGTATAAGTCCAGGAAACTTGCTCTTGCCATGCTGAGACTATTCACAGCTAATACACTGTGCTGAATTTTTATTTACTTATCATCAGTATAACCACCACCACTGCCACCATCATATCCTCCAGCTAACCTTCATTGTTATTTCCTGCCAATGACCACAAGACTTGTATTCATGTACTGTCATGAGAAATAGAAATTCACCCATACAAGTACTGAAAAAAATTATTATTTTTTATTTTTCATGTTTTATTCTAAATAATTTTTAATTTGAATTAGAATTAGATCACTTTCCTCATTCCTTCTCCAACCTCAAACTAGTCTCTCTTAAATTTAAATCCTTCTAAACTTCTTGTGATTCATGTAGATAGACTCAGTTTCTTTAATTATTATTGTTATACACATTCACATATATCCCTAAATATATAAAAATAAACTAAGTCAGTTTTTAATGTTTGTGTGTATATGTTTTCAGGCCTGTCTGCTCTGCATTGGACAACCAACAAAGGGGATCATATAGGACATGGTAATTCTCTTTACCCCAGCAGTTTTTAATTGCTTGTAGTTCTTTGTCTAGGGGTGGAATTCCTATAATTTTATCCCTTCAATGTTAGCATGTCCATTGATTTTGCCACTGCTCTGGTCCTGTTTATGCAGCCATTTCTAGGAGAGAGTACTTCCCAGAAGATGTCCAGGTATTCTCACTCTTACATTACTTTGCCCCCTCTTCTGCAGTGTTACTTTATTGATAGATGTACCATCTGTGCTTGATGTGAATGTACAGGTTGGGTCTGGGATCTTCAGGGTCCAGGCATCTCTGTACGGCACTCAGTTGTTTTCTGTAGTCATAGATGTCCTGGATCTCACTATGTGGGCCAAAAATGGCCCTTAACTCATAGAGATCTGCCTGCTTCTGACCCACAAGTGGAAGTACTAAGATAAAGAGTGTGTACCATGGTTCCCAGATTTTAAATCTTTATTGGTTGAATATGTATCTCAGTGAGTATATTTATAAAAAACTTTATGAATGGCATAAAATAAAAAATAAATATAAATAAAATAATAAATAAAAGTTATAGCCAAAATGACAATGTTTTTCTATGAATTACAATGTTTGTCAGGGCAAGAAATGTAGCTAGCATGATTTCCTATGAATGATAACTAGTACCACATTGATCAATCACCATGGCACAAGCATATAAGCAAAGGGATCTGAGGGTAGAGACAGGAGAATCTGAAGTTCAAGGTTATCTTTGGCTGCCTAGTTAGTTCCAAACCAGCCTAGGATACATGAGACTATGTCTCAATAAAATGGAAACACAAATAAAATGTTTATCATAGGCCATCTTTATCATAATCATTCTGATTCTTATTAGAAATATTTTACATTCTTCTGTAAAATTGCACCAAGATTTCATAAGGATTTGATTCTCCTATCCCATATTATTTTGATTCCTTTTTCTTTCTGATGGCTGGTCTTTTTTTTATTGACATAACATGCATCATTGTGCATGAACCACTACAATATTCAGGAGCCTTCAATTGCTCCTATATGAACAGGAATGACTAAGAAATGATCTCTGCCTCTAGCAAATGTTGAGAGAAGCAGCTTTCTAAACTTAAATAACATAAATGAGGAAATGTTCCATTACACAGTAGTGTTGGTTCAGTGCCCCAGGCTATCTCACCTCCATATAGTTGGCAAAGGTTTGAGAACTGAAGTGCCCCTGAACCTTGAGGAAAGTAGAGTTTTGTGCCAGTGGCTGAATGCCCTTTTCCTTCACTTCCTGATGTTGTTTTTTTTTATTTAAAAATAAAGTTTATTTCCTAAGAATTATAAAATGATGACGTGCAGGAAATTAGAGCCAAGACCACAAACAGGAACTCTTAAGTTGCTCCAACTCCGCATAACTTCTCATCCTTTCTCTCTTTTTCTTTTCTTTCTTTACTATGTCACTTTCCCTTTCCCTCTTCTCTCTTTTCCCTTCTTTTCCTGTATTTTCATCCCCCATTTCCCTCCACCTCGCACTTTTTTTTCTTTCTGTAAAATTGGGCTGATTTCCTCTATGACTTGACAAATGAGAACGAAGACACAAGGTTTACTCCTCCTTGGAAGAAGACCCTCCCCCCTTCAAAGCCCATCTTTTCCTTGCTGAAAGATCCACATCCTTCCTGGCTATCTCTCTTTCTTCTTAGCATCTACCTAGGAAGAAGACTCACATAGGGTTCTGTTATTGAACACATAAGGGCTTATTCTCAAAAAACGCCACCCACAGTTTGCATTTGAGATCAATCATCGTCAAGTGTAAGAGAATTGATAAAGCCATTATATTAGTGATGGGAATATAAGCTCACATCTACAATCTAAAAACACTTAGAAGACTGGGGCAAGAGGATAATAAAGTCAAGTTCAGCCTGAGTTAGACAAGATCAGACTGCTAAGTCCTACTCCGTACAAAAGCAGACACAAACAAAAGAACTCCGAATTATGCAGTTCTCTATCTTTTTTTCTGCCTTTGGGGATTGCTTATTAATATATAGAAAACTATTTTGTAGTATTTTTCTCCAAATATTATTATAGAAATTTAAGGATCTATTTCTATTCTTTATATCATTTAGGTGCAGTGGTTTTCAACCTGTGGGTCATTACCCTTTGAGGATCCAATGCCCCTTTCACCTGAGGCCCTAAGACCATATGCATACCAGATAGTTACATTACAATCATTAACAGCAGCAAATTTACAGCTTTAAAATATCAAGGAAAATAATTTAATGATTTGGAGTCACCACAACATGAGGAACTATATTAAGGGGTCACATCATTAAGAAGTTTGAGAGCCACTGACTTAGAGTATAGGTAGCCCCTATTTAATTCATAGCTTGCTCTTCAACAACCTTCCTATTAGATCAAACTATGTTTAATTTGGAGCAAGCAGAAGTGTATAACTATTTTTGAGCTAGTTATGCATATTCTATTACTGTAGTATGAAGATTTTGATATAGCACAATTAAGGAACTTATGAAAAACATGTTATAACCAAGAAACGTACATCTTTAATTAATTAATTGACAATTAAATCTACTAGTTAAGTACATCAAAGAGACATAAGATTTAGTTTCCTTTTTCCTTTTCGTTTTTGACAGCTGATTCTTACCGTTAGCTTTTTGAATGAAGTGACTAGAAGTGTGGAGAATAGTACAGATGGTAGAATTCTGAAAAAGAATGTTACTGCTGCATATGGTATGATGTGAACTGTGTATTGCCTAGTTTAGGTCCTCACACATGTGTGGCAAGCACTTTACTCACCGAGTCCTCTTCACAGCGCCCCCCCCCAGCTATGGAATTTGACCACAAAGTCTCTGGACAGATAGCAAAAGTGTCATGAGATGAGTGCCATTGTCACTAAGACAATTAAGACAATTATTCCGATTTAGATCTCTTTGTGGTTGATTTTACTAAGAGCGAAAACGTCCCTCTGAAATCTTAAAGGAAAAAGCTATGAACACATATGAGAAAGAGAATCCTTAACATCTGGGCACATTTTTATTGTCCATTGAGAGCATATTTGAATTTTGCCAAACTTTAAATTTTAAATGCCAAAATTTGTCATTTTTTTACTTATTTCTAGTTTTTGCAAAACTCTTTCACAGCAAGCATTTGAAGTAAATCTGAAATTCAACAACAGAAGATAATGAGAATGGCCTTCCAGTGTTTTGTAATTGGCTTCTTAGCTCACTAAGAAGGCTCAGCCTCACTCTTTCATTGCTTTTGTAAACTGAGATAATTTAATTACTCTGGATATCCACAGCCAGCTTGCTCTATGTCATTGAGAAAGAAATATCTTCCCATCTAATACTGACCACCAAAGAAGCAACATTTTTCTGAATATCTGTGTATTAGCTTGGTGAACAAAGGATACAGTCTCTTCTGTTTCAGAGGAAGGATTAACCCAAACTCAGAAATTCTCCCTATGTAGGTGTTTAAAAAAAATGGGCAGTATGACATTTCTTTCTTTCTTTTCTTCTTCTTTTTTTGGCTAACATATAATTGCCTCAATTTCTCACATCATGAATGTGAAATATTGCCTTGTAATTCTTACATTAACATGTCTTACTGCTGAACTAACATTCAAATTCTTCTTCAAGTATATGGTAGAGAGTGTGGCATTAGCAGATTAAATTAAAATGCAATTAAAAAGGTAATAATTCTCATTCTGACAGGAGCAGTGTAATAGAGATGGTACTGAGCTAGGGCATTAATTTTTAACAGGATTCTAAAAATGAAAGCCTCCTATTTCTCCTGCAATCCTCCTATATTAGTCTTTACCACATTGCTAAACATTGCTTTAGCTTTTCACTTTAATAGTTGCAAACTCTGAGGTCTGACATGAAATAGGCTATTTCATCTGAGATGGTTTAAGCTAGCCTAAGGAGTGACAGGAGAATACAGTGAGCAGCCAGTGCTAATGACAGCATACCATTTTTATATACTAAAGGCCAGGCAGTGAATTTCAATTATAGAGTGTCAGGAGGCCCAAATGCAGGTGCCTGATAACAAGTCAGGAGCTCACTGTTCCTGTAAAGCTTCTGTAGAATTTCAATAAAGCTCTTAGCCCTTAGCACCATCTTTTTTTTATGTTTTTTTTTTCTTTGCCGGAAGCCAAGATATGTAATCTTTTCTGAACAGTTCCATCTCTAGCGCCCTTCAGCCCTCATGTTGAAATAGCTAAATGAAGCATGCCTTTCTAACATATGGGCTTCCCCTGTGGCTCATCTTCCAGTGCATTTGGGAGTGACATAGAGAGTAGACATAGATTATCATCTGCACCATTTAAATGGAGTTTTCCAAAAACGTATTATTAGTTCAGCATTGAAAAGACGGCATGATGACCTGATAAGGCCATTTTCCTGCCAAATATTTGAGCAGGTTGGAGGCAAAAATATAATTTTAAGGGACCACATAGCTCATTCCAAATAAATCTTCAAGTGAAGATTTATAGTTCAAAAGGTAGTAAATATCACCAATTCTATCACATTCACTTCTGAGAATGTCTAGGGGAATGATTGAAACAGGCAAAATGAGAATGTTCTTTGTATTCCATCTTTTCATGATGAAATAAGTGATGGATGACAAATGATTGAGTTCTACTTCATTTTTTTTTTATTTTAGTAAACTGTGTTCCCCTACCCTACAAGCAAATTCTAATCTCCTCCCTTAAACCAACTTCATCCACAGTTTTCTCAACTAAGCTGTTGGTGGTCCTTTTTAGGTGCTCAGATCAAAACAGCTCTTTGTTTTTAAGTTTTTCTTTTCTTGTTAATAACCCCCAAAGTGCCCAGCAGGAACGTGTGCTGAGCATAGATTTAAATTGTAGCCAGAATTGGCAGTTCCCTCCACTCCACTGTCACCATTTTAAGGCCACACAGTGGACTGTGACGAATGGGTTTCTATTAGACACTCATGTGCTTCCCCTGACTTACTGAGAACCATCGTCTTGGAATATGTCAGAATAGGTGATTATCGTATTACCTAGAAAATTGTACCTTTCTTTGATACAATATAATTTACTAACTTACAATACAATTTAAATATTTTATGAAAGCTCAACAGGTCCTGCATTATCTGATCTTTCTCCTTTACAGTTCTGACCACACTTTCTGGGCTCATCCTTTTATCCATACTAAAATCCATGCTAAACTCTGTTTTCCTTGCAAATTGCACTGTTTGTTTCCACCTATTATTTAAACTTTTTTTTGTGTGTGGTTTTTATTTATTTTTATTTTTTTTTTTGCATTTCGATTTGTTCTAGTATGGTCTTTAACTAAATTGTCACTTTTTTAATGGGATCTAACGACTACTCAAAAAAAGTGAATCTATCTTAACCTCTTCCTATCATAATCAAAACCTGTACTAGTTTCATATTTTGCCATCTAGTATTTATATATATGTGTGTATGTGTGTGTAAATGCATGTATAAATATAATAAGTTCTCTTCTTTTGATATTTATTTCCACCTCAGTTGTTCCCTTTCATTAGAATGCAGAAGTACTCATGTTTTTTTTTTTTTTTTTGGTTTTTCGAGACAGGGTTTCTCTGTGGCTTTGGAGCCTGTCCTGGCACTAGCTTTGTAGACCAGGCTGGTCTCGAACTCACAGAGATCCGCCTGCCTCTGCCTCTCGAGTGCTGGGATTAAAGGCGTGCGCCACCATCGCCCGGCTGTACTCATGTTTTTTAAAGTGCCATAGAACAAGCAGTGTTGTGAGGGTCCTTGTCAAATATTTGTTCAATGAGTGAAATAAGCAGCATTTTCCATCTGAGCATTTAACTTTCTACAAGCAAATCTATCCCTCAAAACCCTATGTTAGTTATTGCATCACTGCGACAAAGTCCCTGATAAAGTAAACATAAGAAAGAAATTTCTGTTCATCATTTCAGAGGTGTCAGTTGGCTCCATTGATTCGGTGCCTTGGTGTGATTGGAAATCATTGCAAAGTAGATATGACAAAATGGAATTGATCACCTCATGGTTGCTAACAGAGAAGAAAGTCTAGAATGGGGACAAGATATATTTCTGAAGGCACCAATTATGTGATCAATTTTTGAGAAGGTTCCATGCGATGCTGAGAAGGTATATACTTTTCTGTTTGAGTGGAATGTACTATAGATGTCTGTTAAGTCCATTTGGTTCATTACATCTGATATCTAAACCATAATACTTTCTCAACTTATATCTAGGTCCAAATACTTATTTCAGACCCTTTATTGATTTGCTCTAGCAGAATGCCCAAGACTTACCGATTTACAAACATGATTACAAAATTTAACTCATAGTCTTGGGGGCTGGTTGTACAAGATAAGGTGGAATATCATATGGTCCTTTTCTTGTCTCATAATGATAAAAAATCTAGGTGAAAACAGATACAAGTAGAAAAGACAAACTATAAGGGATCAGCTCACTTTATAAGAGCTTGGTTTTGAAATTAATCCACGCCTGTAAGAACATCTCTAACCTTTTTTAATTATTCAGCCTTGTCATAAAGAGCCCTTACCATTCAACACTGCTACAATGGCCTCAGATTTTAGCTCAGTCTTTTAAGGAAGAGATCCATATTACAACCAGCACAAGTGAGGACAATGTTCATCTAGGGAGACAAGAAATATCCAATTTTGACTCAGGAAAGCTCATTATGTAATTTCAAATAAAAATTAGAGAACAGCTACACTATAACTAATCAAAGGGTTGGTGAAATATGAAATATCTCCACAATGAGTACAGCTTCAAGTGTTATGAAAATCTATCTTAATGTTTAATTTGTGTAAAAGGCGAAATGACTGGAGTTGAAATTATATATGAATTCCTGTGCAGTGACAAGTGAGTGAGTGAACATTCAGCGAGTTTGAAGAAAAACTTGTTTTGATCTTAATTTACCATGGCCAGTGATGATGAGTTTTAATGGGACCTTAATTCATGATAACTTTTATGAACCAAAGTATGCATTACCACAAGACAAGAACAATTTATTTAAAAACTGGAAATTTCAAATCACTTGAAACTTTGTACTACAGAACAAACTACTTAATTTTGTGGATGGCCAAATACAAATGATAACTATTAAATGTAACTCTGACATTGTGCAGAGACGAAATGATCATCTGGGAATATTTTACCCAAAGTAATTATTAACTAGGAGCTCCTGCCTGTCTCCTCTTTCTGCCTGACTTAGTTATTCATATTTTCCTTTTGCAATTTGTCTTGCTTTATGTCCTCTGAAAACTAGTAGTTTGTTCTTTCATTTCCATAATTTCAATCTGGCTTGCACTTCTCTTAATGCATGCTTGTAAATTGTGTGTGCATATCTATTTTGAAACTTCCAGTAGGTTTACTACTAATATATTTCAAAGGAAACACAGGAAGTTTCTCGTTTTCTCTCCAAGATGCTTGTTTTAATTATTTTCATTTAAAGTGGTCCTTAGGCTTATTTTCCACCAATAATCATGGGCATATAGAATTTTTGAGTATTCATTTTTAGGTTAAATAATACCAATTTGTGAGTGTAGGTGGCTAAATACCCCTTAAAAAATCCAGTGTTCATTCTTGGTCTTTGGAGATTTGTGAAACATGTGATATTTTCCACAGAATTTTGAAATGTAATTTGGCAGGTGTGATAGGCATAGCTAATGCTGTGCATGCTTTTGACTTGAGAATTTGGATTTTGTTTTTGTCCAATGCTTAGCAACAATCTGTCTAAAGGCAGAGCTGGTCATCAAGATATTCTGTACTTAGGTTTAAATGTGGTGAGCAATATATATGCCTACTCATTAGTGGAAAGTAGTTATTTCTTCCCACATGTGGAAAACCCTATCACACTCATACCTCAGAATATAGTTTCCTATTTTTTTCTTTTCTTTATCCTATGTGTCTTTTAAATCATTTTTCTGGATCTCATTTACTTCCCTTACCCTTCACATCTGCCCTCCTTGCCTTGCACCCCCACCCCAGATAGGGACAGTCTTACTGCTCTTATGACCCCAAATCTCCTGATTTTTTATTCCAACACTTTTTTTCTTCTTTTGCATGCTGATGGCTCCCACAGAAGTGTAAATAAAGATTTTACATTGTCTCGGTTTTGTTATTCATTTATCTAATAGAGAAAATATAATTCCTGTTCTTTTAAATCTTATGGGAAAAGTAGTTTTACACATTTTTTTAAATGATAAGTGTCACACTTGTATAATTTCAGCATTTGTGAGGCTGACTCAGTCGGATCTTGAGTTTCAGTCAAACACTGACTACATGGTGAGGCCTCAAGTCTAACAAACAGAATTAACAACATAAGTAAAGGTAATTCTCATAATCTGTTATAAACACACTGTTCTTTCAAACTTCATGTTAGTTTTTCTCTCATTTTTCCTTTGGTGAATGGTATTATAAGCATTATTTTCATGTTTTGGTATCCAGAATCGTAAACTAGAGTCAACTTACTACTTTCTAAGATGTAAAAGATAGAGACTTTCTCAATGTGTTTTATTAAAATAAGGCCAAGTACTGAAAAGGGTTGTGGGTTTTTATAACTGGCAAAGACATATTTTAGGAATAAATTAAAAGACCCAATTTTGTAAAGTATTTAGTTAATTTCAACACTAGCAATGTAAGGACTTGCATGGGAAGTGTTAGTTATGAGATATGATCTTTTTCAATCATACAAGGATAATTCAATAACAGCTTAACTTCTTTTTATCATCATTCTTGATTAGGAGATTAAAAGGGGCATAGAATATCTGTTAGATGATAGATAATGAAGATCCAGAAAGACTTAACTTTCTTCTAAATTATAACTATATTAGTTAGATGGTTCAAAGAAAACAGAAGATTCATTGTGTTTTCTCTAAGTAGTACACTACTTCATGGACTTGAATTTTTTTGCCAGGATTCCCATGTTAAAACTGCAACTTTCTAACAGACCTAGAAAAATTCCTTGTCCACCCCCTTTGAATCTAGAATTTTCTTAAAGTCATGCTTTGGAAAATTCAAGAGAGAATTCCATTGAACTCTTTAGCATTGAGTGTGAAAATTGAGAAATTATTATTGCTATCATATAAAAGATTCTCTATTCACTGTGACAAAAGAAAGACTATGCACAGTTATCAGCATTATAGACCTCTCTCCATAGTATCAAATAACAGAGTACTTCATCAAGAGTAGGAGAGGGGCTTTGGTACCACTAGTGGTTATTAACTGCCTAAAAATATGTGTTACCATAGATGAAATATTATCTTATAAAGTTGTTATAAAAACCATTCATAATTCATATTTTTCATGTCTTAAACAATTTGTATACCACTATTCAAACTCTGAGGTCATATTTTTTTTTAAAAAAAATGGGACCAAATTTTCTTCCCAACCCTGAAAGTAAGCAGGAAAAGGAAATCTGCATCATGTGTGCAAGAAGAAGCAAGGATTAGCCTCGTTATATCTCTACTTATTCTGTTTGGGTAAATAAAAAAATATCCTACCATTGTCATCTCTTAAAGGAAAAGGAAGAATTTGGAGCTCAGAAGTTAAACTTAGTAAAATCTCTCTATAATCTATCTATCTATCTATCTATCTATCTATCTATCTATCTATCTATCTATCT
>JABTXL010001323.1:6700499-6740645 GCA_025134845.1 Neodon shergylaensis | reverse complement strand
TCTATCTATCTATCTATCTATCTATCTATCTATCTATCTATCTATCTCTCATCTCTCTATCTATTCATCTATCTATTCACTCATTTAACCATTCATATATCCATCCATCTATCCATCCATTCTTCCATCTATCTATCTATCTATCTATCTATCTATCTATCTATGATCTACAAATAATATAACATATATTATATACTTATATACAGGACTCAAGGTTAGAGAAGTTGTCGCTATTAGTAGTAATACCAAATAATTGAAAATGAATGTTGGAAATAAAACCAACATTTATATGCTAGAATTAGACAAATAAGAATTAGTGATGTTTGTGCCACTAGTTATTCTTCTAATATTCATAAAATGGAACAGAAATGATTCACTCCATTAGTGTTGGGAGCTAGGGTATTAGCTGCTACAAGCATGATTCAGGTTATAATTTGAAAGCATAACCAAGAATTTGCTTTGGAGGACAAATAAACCATTTTTATATATACTTTTGTTGTTTTGTGACCATGAAAGTCAGGATAGGACAAATTTGAAACAGGAATGACCTGGGAACTGTGAATTCTAGTGCTTAAGAGATTCTGAATACTGAAAATAGAAAACATTGTTCCAGGTAGGTACACACTGCTGCTTGTACAGTTACCCAATCACATGAAGGCCAAAAATAACAAAATGTTTCCTTGTTCTAAACAGCAACAGTGTAAAGATGGTAACTATATGCACAGGATACTAGCTGTCATTTGTGTAGATGGAGATAAAAGGAGATAATGAGACTAAAACCTGAGAGAAGTCGAACTAGCTGCCCTTTCTATGTATTAATCTTAATAGAAAAAAACATTAAAGGTAGTAGTTTAATAGATGAATACACACAAAAGATCTAGAGGATAATATGTGATTGATAATGATTGCTATATTGATAAAAGAAATCACTGACAGCACAAGAGGAATTTCTTCAATAACATTTACATATAATAGTAATTAGTTGGGGAAATAATGTGCAAATAATATTTAATACAGAAATGTTAGTGTGTGTTGGAGATCTATCATGGAAACCAATAAATATAACTTTTCTTAGCCAATGTACTCTCAGTACAAACTCATATTAAGCTAGTATGATAATGTTTCTTAAAAAAACTCCTCATAAAGTTCAAACTATAGGTTATAAAGCTATAATAAAATTATTAATTTACACTTCTTAGTTATTCTACCATAGACTAGACAATGTTGAGCTATCAATTAATAATAAATAAAATACAACATTCAAGAGACAAAACTTAAACTGCTCTAAAACTTAGAAGGCAGAAGCATGTTCTTATACTCTGGCTATGCCAGAAAGTGATTTAACCTCTTCAAATGTTACATTTTCATTGTTAAGGAATAAAATTATTTGTTCATACTACTTATATTTAATTTATATTTATTTATATATTAATATGATGCAATTAGTATATTATGTTTGTCTATCTCTATACATATTGTATATTATAATACTCAATCTTTTATATGTAACTATATAAACATTTATAAATCATGAAATATGTATCTATTACATTAGGAATGTTATAACTTCATGAAATTTATGAGATATGTTTACATTGATGTACATTTAATAAAATGTTTAAGCTGGGAGATTTATTCTTGAATTATACATAGTATGTTTTGTAATTCAAATAAGAGTCATTACCATTATTTAATAATTTTCTAACTTATTGAAATAAAATGTTTTATCAGATATTAAAAACAAGTGCCTCAAGTTTTAAAATGTGCAGACTTTTGAGAGGTATTGGAGGGTATCACTGTGCTGGGGAATTATGAAATGGTCTTATAAATGTGATTTCTAGTCTAATTTTTTTGTTTAGAATTAACAAAAATGTGAATGTTATTTAGCAAAGAATTAGATGCAGAATAACACTTTGAGGAAATAAGAACCTTATTTGAGTCTATTGTGCAACCCTAGTGATAAGCTATAAATGGTATAATTCTCCTTTTGAAGTTGAGTTTTCTTAATTCTATTCTGCGGGGTGATTAAAGGATTTAATGAGTCAAGTACCAGTTCTCTGTGGTTGCTCATATTGTCAAATTGATTTGACATCAGTGTTTTACCTGAAAACAAATCCATGCCAAGTTGTAAAAAGAAAGCTTAATATTACTTCTTACTCTTAAGCTGGTATTTAAAAATGTGGAGAGTTCATTTCTCCCACATGTCAAGTCAAGTATCTCTCATGATTTACTGAAAGGATCATGGAAAATATTAGATAAGACTTTTCAAACAGTAAATGCTTATTAACTTTAATTCATTCCATTCAACTAATGTGTTCTCTAACATCAAGGAAGCTATTACTTGGGTAACAATGGTTGCGTTTGACCCATCCTGGCTTTTCTATCTTAATATCTATGATTGTATAAAACTTTAGAAATTATTCAAAGATTTAATTATTAAAGAATCAACTCTTATCAACATTGAAAAACTTTCTGTCTTCTGAAAGGTCAATCCTACATGTAGTATTTAGTATGCTGCAACACATACACACAATATGTCTATTGAAAATTGATCTGCTACTCTCTCATATAATACTACAACTACACTTTTCACTTTCTCCATTCCTCCTAGAATCCTCATCTACCCTTTTCCTCCAATCATCTTCCTTTTAATTTCTTCTTCAGTAAAGCGCAGGCCTCCAAAGGATGACAGCCACACGGGACAAAACAAGAAACAAAAACACATGGCAAAACCCCTCATATTGTGTCTGGACAAGGAAATCCAATTAGAGAAAAAGAGTCTCGATAAGACAAATAGTCAGAGATACACTAACTCCTACTATTAGCAGTCCCACGACACCACAAGTTTGCAATATATTTTTAATCCAATGTAGACTTTCAAAATTGTTATATGATTTCATTTTCTTCACTTTCTATTCTCACAAATATCCTGATGTGTTAGCCACTTCTGACATTGTTTAAATATAGTGACATATATTCCAGACTCTGGAGCTATTATGTGAGCATCCTGTCTCTCAGTTTTAGAGAAGAAACAGTCATCAATATTCACTCCCATTGTCAGATGATCAGTGAGCCATGATGGTCAGTGAAAACTGCAACTGAAAGATGAAGAAATTATTAAGAAGTATTGGTCTCCATTCATTCCATAAGGGGAAAAATACCTTATAATTTTTATGTCTTCTACCTATCCTTCCTCACTCTTGCTTGAATCTGTCAAAGACTTAGATATCCCTTCCTATGACAGAACTATATCAGGTATGAGGAGTGATTATGATTATACTATGTACAGTAAACCAGGAGGCACACATATAAGAATTAATTCCTTGGTAACTGTGTGGTATGTCCAATAAGAGAATAAACTTCAGTTTCTTGTCTTGAAAATCTCCTAACTTTACAGAGTCTCACTTATCAAAAAATAAATGGAAGATACCAGTGTTACATTGTTTATTCTATTAAATTTTGGAACATTTATATTTTCTCTAGTTACCTAATTATGATGCTTCACCATTTTTGTAAAAATCTGAGGTGCTGATTGGTTTGGGAATGACCAAAAAAGAAAGTTAGATTTTATAAAGGAAAATATTATTCCTCTCTGTTTTATTCATACTTTTATTTCTGATTGAATATTTGTTTCACACTGTATAACAGTGCAATGCCTGAGAACCTAAATAAAGAGATGGTACAATGGAGATCCTCCTGCACTAATCAAACCTTGTATATAAAAGCTTGAATCAGCTGGAGGGTGGTGGCGCATGCCTTTAATCCCAGCCGTTGGGAAGCAGAAACAGGTGGATCTTTGTGAGTTTGAGACCAGTCTGGTTTACAAGAGCTAGTCCCAGGAGAAGCAGGTCTGTTCTACAGAGAAAACGTGTCTCAAAAAAACCAACCAACCAACCAACCAAACAAACAAATAGACAAAAAACAATCTTGACTCATTTGCTGCAGTCCTTCAGCAATTAAACTGATCTCTTTGCATCTGTGCCACAACGCTTCTCAAACCAAATAACTCCAAACAAAATTTTGCTGTGTGTGGAGTTGGGGGAATTCACACTTTCTAAGAAGTACGTGGCTCAAGATCTGCTTATTCTTGCTTGTACTTTTAGAACTTTCTGAAATCCAAAGTTGTCTATTGTCACATGATGATCAGATGTTATGTCAATGCATGCAGAAAATGTAAAATGGAATAGAATGCAGAGATATAAACAAATATGTACCCAGTTCTGAGGCAGAATCAAGAGATCAAAGTAAATGTACCACCAAAGCTCACCTTGGTGAACCAAGGTTTTTAGTGAAGTTACTTAAAAGTATAAGTGATTGTGGCACATCCAGGTGCAGAGATGATTCAAAGACAGATTCATCACCAAAAGATCACCCAAGCTTGTTAGTTAATGAAAGTTGGAAAGCTGGACCTCACTGTGCATGCAATAAGTTCAACAATTTGGAGAATATCTTTTTCAGCCACATAGTTTCTTCCTGTTTCTGCGTGACTGCTTTACTGATGTTCCTCTTCTAGTCTTCTGTTTCTGCTATAGTGTATTTTAGAAGTCCCTAATGTTTATATTTGCTTAGGAAAAGGCCTAGTAAATTTGATCAGTTTCGGGGATTTCCTAAAGGTAATGAGTTGCTTACTTTCTAAGTGTTAATGAGCTTCCCTTCTGATGTCACATGTCTTAAAGAGGTTCCAGGCATGATGCAACAGTTTACCTACCCTTAGAACATCTCAAATCTTAATGAGCTTCCCTTGAAGATGTTTTCCTTGGGAGAAATTGCTACACAATAGCATGAAATATTAGGATAATTTTATTTTTCATAACATCTGTGATCTTGGCCAGAACAAGACACTTTCTTTAACTATAAATTGATAACCAGAAATAATCTGTAGTCTGAGGCTGTTCATTCATTCCTGGCCACACAGACTTGAAATAACACAGAGAAACTATATTATTTGCAATACTATTTGGCCAATAGTTTAAGCGTATTTCTAGCTAACTTTTATATCCTAAACTAACCCATCTCCATTAATATGTGCATCATCATGAGGTCATGCTCCACCAGCAAAGTTTCAGCAGACTCCAGCGGAGGTGTCTGTCTTCTGTGGTGAGAACATGGCTTCTCTTTGACTCTGCCTACTTTCTATATGTACCTTTTCCAGCCCTGCTATATTCTGTTAAGCCTTTGGCTGAAAGAAGCTTCTTTGCTCATTAACTAATAAAAGAAACACATATACAGAAGGACTTCCCACATCAACTAACACTGCTTCATTATTCACAGATGATCACTTTACATTTGGTGAATGAAAAGAAATTCTTACTCAATAGAATGCAATAGGATTATTTGTATTTAATAAATGTGAATTGCCTTAGCACACACTCTTCAAACATGGCTTTGTGTACTTGAGTGCACTTTTGTAAAGACAGATCAATTCATTCTTCTGTGATGGTTATAAAAACTAATTTACATCTTCCTATAAGAACACTTGGCTAGACGTCTGAATCACTGGCTACATGTGCGGTAATTGTGACACACTAATATGTATAGATCAGACATTGCTTCACACTCCTAGTAATTAAGATCTACTAGCTGTTGAGAAGCTGTAACCTTGAAATACATTTTTGACTCAGTGTCTCACAAAACAACATTTTATGATTGTTCATAAAAACATGTATGGGCTTAGTAGTTCTGGTTATTAAATGAATAAATAATGTAGCAAATACAGAGAAAAATAGCAATTTGAAGAATAAACAAGAGTTGTTTGGGTGTTCAAATGATTTATTTATACCAATGACTGCTTAAATTAGATACTAGGGTATTCATAATCATTGTACAAACTCAAGTTGAATATTTTAACTCTATGGGTTTAATACACGATATATTTTCCATGTATGCCAATTTGTCAAATAAAATGATGAAAAAAATCTACCAGTTCAGTGAAGCAGCTTTATAAAGACTGTAAAATAAGGACGTTAGGCTATTAAGCATTCATTTCCTGCTGTTACTTGCCTGCACAGTGAGCAGTGCACACACAAACCTAAATATCCCGATGTTTAGGAACAGTTCCAAAAATTTGAAAGATCAAACAGAAGCTTTTTTTCATTGAAACAGAATACTTCCCATGAACAAGAGTCAGAACAATACAAATGTCTAGTTCTCATCTCTCATAATCAGCCATGCTTTCAGAAGTGCAATTAACTTGATGCTGAATTTGATCTGAATGGTTATATGTTTGTTAATACCAAGAGTTTGAACTTCTTGTTTTTAAATTCTTCTTTTGTTCCTTTGCAAAAATCATTTATATTGTCTCACAAATTTTGCTAATTCCAATTTACACTTGAGCCTTAAAGTTTCATGTTTGGGCTTCTCAAATCAGCTGACTTTTTGAGAGATGGCGTTATATTTTTATTGCTATAATTTATGTTTGATTTAATCAGCTTATAAAGAAGTGAGGTTTATTTAACTGATGGTTTTCCATGTTTCAGCTCTATGTAGGTTTTCCTTTGACTTTTGTGCCTTGGCATCAAGTGATGATAAAACAAGACTGTCCAGAGAATAAGAGGGAAGAAGAGACTGGAATGCTCCAGTTCTATTCAGGGTCATACCCTTAACTACCTAAGTACCTCCCAGTAGCATTTACTTCTAACAGCTTCTACTAATTTCTAAGTGCATCACGGGCTAGGACCCAAGCTTTCAACATGCAGGCACTGTGTCAGGAGAAGGTAAAAGTCAAACTACAATAGAGTATGCTGGACAATTAAGAGAATCATTTTCTTTCTTGAAGATTGTTTACACAGACAGAGAGCATTTTCTTGGCTATTCTACTAGGAAGAAAAAGATGTACAATAATACAATTTTATAGGAAGTATGAAGAAAGTAACCAGTATATCAGAATTACTTTGCTTTGTAAGCCTAAAATGATTGAAACTTTAGTTTTGAATCTTGCATAGGTAGACAAGAGCAATTTTACTTTTATTCAAAGCAAATAAATAAAACAGAAAACTCTCTCTATTTTAATGATACTTTCTCTATAATACTGTTCTCTTATCTGATTAGTTCACTATTACTTTATTTGCAAAACATATAACACCCAAAACACCCTCTATATCTTTCTAACTTTGTTAACTTGTAATTTGAATAAATATTTATTCATTCTTTTGAAACAGACTATGTGACTTCAGGGTACATGATTGTTTCAGTGGTCCTTCACTTGTTATTAAGCAAACTTAAAAACATTTAATTCTTTGAATACATATTCATCAAAAACCAAGAAAATGGAGAGCTAAAATCTAAGATTTTTTCATTAAATTTATTCATACATTTTACATGCCAATTATAGTTTTCCCTCCTCTCCTCCTATTCCTTCTTCCCATCTTCCTTCTCCTCCCCCATCTACTCCTCTGCTATTTCTGATCAGAAAGTGGCAAGCCTTTCATGGGTGTCAAGGAAGCATGACATATCACATTGACCTACATCTAAGCTCCTCCCTTTGTATAATGCTGGGCATATCAGCCCAGTATGAAGAATAGGTTCATAAAATACAACCAGAGCCCTGCTCTTCCTGCTAGGAGTCCCACAAGTGGCCCAAGCTACATAACTGTCACACATATGTAGAGGCCCTAGGTTTTTCCCAGGCAGGATCCCTAGCTGTGGTCCCAGAATGTATGAGCTCCTTTGAGTTCAGGTTAGTTGTGTCTATGTTCTGTTGTAATGATATTGATGCTCTGGCTTCTACAATCTTTTCTCTACCTTTCTTCAAGGCAGTATTCCCCAAGCTCAGATCAGTGCCTATCTATGGGTCTCTGCATATTTCCATCAGTTACTGGATGAAGGCCCTCTGATGGCAAAGGTTCTCTGATGACAATTGGAGTATACACCAATATGATTATAAGGGATTGCTATTGCTAGAAGTCTTAGCTGGGTATATCCTAGTAGATTCATAGGAATTTCCCTTGTACAAGGTTTCTACCTGACCCCAAATGCCTCCCCCCATATCAAGGCATCTCTTTCAGTATTCTTTCCCTCCATTTGACCCCTTATCAGTCACTTATGTTCCTATCCTACCCTCCCCCAATCTACCCAGGATATTTCATCTATTTTCCATTCCCAGGAAAATCCAAGCATCCCCCTTTGGGACTTCCTTATTACCTAGCCTCTCAGGGACTGTGGATGATAGCATGGCTTTCTTTTACATTGCAGTTAATATCCACATATTAGTGAGTACAAAAGAGTGAAATAGCCTTGAAGTCATTGAAACAGGAGACAACTTCCTGAATAGAACACCAGTAGCACAGACACTATGAGTTTTAGGACAACCAGAGATACACAGATAAACCCTGTCTTGAAAAACCAAATAAAAATGTTATAAGTTGGGTGGTGGTAGCACATGCTTTTATTCCTAGCCCTTGGAAGGCAGAGGTAGACTATGAGCTCACATCACCCTGCTCTACAGATCCTATTCCAGGACAGCCAGGACTACACAAAGAAACCCTGTTTCAGAAAAGAAAAAAAAATAAAATAAATAAGTAAAGGGGGGAGAAAAATGCAAAATAAACATAGGATCTTTGAAATGTAAGACACAGGCTCTTTCAAATGTAAATACAACTCTTGCGAGTTGAAGGTTCTATGATGACGATTAAGGTAGTCATTAATCTGAATACAAGGGAAAGCTAGCTTATGTTTCCTCTCCACTGTTGCTTAGAGTCTTAGATGGGTTCATCTTTGTGGATTACCAAGAATTTCCCTAGTGCCATGTTTTTCTTTTGTCCTTTAATGGCTCTTTCTATTAAGAAATCTCTTTCCTTTTTCTCCCTCTCTGTCCTTCCCCCTTTTTGAGTATCTCATTCCCTCATGTTCTCCTTCTCCCCCCATTTCTACTCCACCTCCCTTTCCACTTTACCTTCTTCCCCTCCTAATTTTCTCAGGAAGTCTTGTCTGTTTCTCCTTTAAGGGGCATGTGTGTCTCTCTTAGGATTTTCCTTATAACCAATCTTCTCTGGTACTGTGGACTATAGGCTTGAATATCCCTTGCTTTATATCTAATTTCCACCTATGAGTGAGTACATACCATGAAGCAGATACAGAGATCTACAGTGATGAGAAAGGAGGGAGAAGGAGAGATAGAGTATGTCCCATGAAAACACCATTTGTATAGATGGTTAACCGTATTTGGTAAATTTAATTAACAAATGACTGCAGATGAATTGGGAACATGCATCCATGGAGACTTCCTTAAGGAGTAGCTATTGCAAGACTTTGGGGAAAGAGAAATTATAAAGTAAAATGCATAGAGATAAAATGTACTAGGAGGCTGTTTGTTTGTTTCTTGACTGCCCAGACCTCCAGACAGCCTTCCAACAGAAACTATATTGTTGAGTTCCCGATAGGTCATCCCCAATGTCTCAGTATGATCTATCAGGAACTCAACAAGGCCAGCTGGACTGGGTCTGAAGAAGCATGGGATAAAACCGGACTCGCTGAACATAGCTGACAATGGACAATGAGGACTGCTGAGAACTCAAGAACAATGGCAATGGGTTTTTGATCCTACTGCACGTACTGGCTTTGTGGGAACCTAGGCAGTTTGGATGCTCACCTTACTAGACCTGGATGGAGGTGGGTGGTCCTTGGACTTCCCACAAGGCAGGGAACCCAGACTGCTCTTCGGGCTGATGAGTGAGGAGGACTTGATTGGGGGAGGGGGAGGGTTATGGGAGGCGGTGGAGAGGAGGAGGCAGAAATCTTTAATGAATGAATAAATAAATAAATAAATTAATTAATTAAAAAAACTATATTGTTACAATACTGCTTGGCCTATTAGCTCATGCTTATTATTGTCCATCTCTTATATGTTAAATTAAGCTATTTCTACTAATCTGTGTATCGCCATGTGGTTGTGGCCTACTGGTAAGGTTCCATCTAACATCTGGCATCTGGAGTCTGTCTCCTGAGGTTGGCTTCATGGCCTCTCCCTGACTCTGCCTACTTTCTCTCTCTGTATATATCTCTTCCAGCCTGGCTATATTCTTTCAGCTGAAAGCAGCTTCTTTATTAACCAACGAGAATAAAACATATTCATAGCATACAGAGGAAAATCCCATATCTATAATGGGGCTGTTTGTGAAGAACTATCAGATTCTTGCCCACTTATCACCCAAACTATTTCATAAACTCAGCATTAGTCATGACAGTCAAATCATTTGCATCACCTTAAATGTAAATGTGAGATAATATTGTGTCACTTAATGGTAAAAATGAATTTATTAGAATATATACACAGAACATAATCACTCAAATAATCAAAATATTGTTAAAATGGTAAATTAAGCTGTATTAAAAGAAAACTCATCTATTTAACAAAAGACCCTATAATCAAAGTAAAAAGATAAAATGGGAAGGGAATAAATAATAATTATAGTGAGTGGAATTGAAAAGAATTAGCAGAAAAATGTCAAAATAGTGTGACCAGTATCTTATAATCTCTTAGTTAATTATAACAGGCTGTTGGAGTATAATCGATGAGTTAAATATGGTAAATCTTATTTGGTAAGTAAATTAAAAAAACTATGCTAAACATAAATGAGTAAATGCAATTGTCTACCACAAGCATTCTTGAGGTTAAGACTTAGAAAACAATGAATTATTTTTTATCTTTTTCCTTACTGCAGTCCAATAGATTACAAATAAATTTCTTTGAGAAATTTATAAATTAAAAAGAAAGAAAAGAAGCTGTTTTGGTAGTAATTTGCTACATCTGGTATTAACTAAAATCCACTTTTAATCTCTGCCACAATTTCTGCTGGCAGTCTATATAATGGACACCTGAGAAAGGAGCTTGCTCTGTGTCTTTCTCTAGCAAGTCCATTCCTTCACCAGCGTTACCCTATAATTCTTGGGATTACAACATATACTGGACCAGATGAGACATCCAGCCTCATAAACTCAACAGCGACTAGATTGTGGAATTTCTCTTGGTAGACAACCATTGTTGGACTGTCAGAAATGGACAGACTGTAAGCAATTATAATACAAAGGTCCATGTATACAATTCTATCAGCTATTTTTATCTATAGAACCCTGACCAATAGAACCCTGACCAAAAGAGAGTGGGCAGATAAGAGTGACAGAAACCTGAGAGGAAAATAGCACAAACTACAGGGAAGAGAGACTAGCAAGAAGAAGAAGAAAAATAAAAACACAGAAAGCAGGGCAAAAATATTCTCATTCAGAAGTACAGAATAGACATACATCAAGATATAAGCAGACTCTAGATAATTACAAGGCTCAATAATACCTAGTGATTCTTGCCTGGGGCTTACTGTAGATGGTAAAAATTGGAGGAGGAGTTTATCAGTAGGGACAGGGTGAAGTTGGTCTCTCCACTTTATGGGCATTGGTTATGTGAGCGTTAGTTCACCACATGTGTCTTTTTTCCATGGTGTATGATTTGGGTAATATGCATGTTCAAACACAGAAACATAAGATTGTAAATAGGTACTTGTTTCTCCTAGAAATTTATTGAGAGGGTAGTTTGCTTAATTGTGCATACAGAAAATCAATCCAGTCCAGACATGATGGACCCAATTTCTCTAGCTGCAAGATATATTTTAGTGTTTTGTTCTTTACAAATTGGCAGTCAATAAGGAATGATAAGGAGACATAAGATTTTGCCACTGAGTTTGATAAGGGAAAAGCATGCATAAAGCTAGGTGCAGATGAGAGTCTCATGTAGCTGAGGGCATTGTTGGGGTAGGAAAATGATATAGCTCATTGCAAAGTTTTGCCTTTGCTTGTGTGACTCAGCATTGTTTTTATTTCTGCTTTCCACTTTTGTTTAGAACTATCTTAATATTTAATAAGCTTTGATTTAAAACACTATTAAGTTATTATTAAGCTTTTTAAACAGTAAGACATAAGTTGCTTTTTCATCTTCCTGGTACACTTTAAGACACATTCTTATGGCCATGAACACAACAGGCTCTGATGAAGAATATAATCTCTACAAATTTTATAAAAAGTGAAATGATTGCACACTTTCAATGGGTTTCATCATACCAGCATCTTCCATTAGAGTACATCATGAAATCCTGAAAGACGCTACCAGTATCCAACCTTCATAAACGTCTCCCTACACTTCATTATATTTATACTTTTGTGAGTCCATTTAAAAAACATGGGAAACAAGATCCAATTAAATGATTTTGGTTTTGGAGCTGTGACTGTGATATACTAGGGGAGATACTTGGTCTAATGGGCTATACTAAGTAATTATGCATATTACTCATTTATATTTGTGTTAAAATAGCCAATTATTTATTCAGTCATTTATCTATTCATAATAAACATGCAACAGAAGATGGCAATGGTTGACAGCTATAAATATGCAAATTTGACCTTACAGTACATATTTCGCTTAGCATCAAATTCATGACAGGAAGAACAGACCCCAAGGCTGAACTCATGTTTTCAGCACTGAAGACTTTAGTTACCAGATGACAGGAACTATCTCATTTTAAACTTTTCAGCCATTAATGAAGTCCAGCCCTATTTCAAATAACAATTATAATTATCAGAAAAAAATCTCACAAATCTTGCTTTTAAGATGTAAAAGCTAGCTAGGAATGTAATAGGAATATGTAAATAGAGACTGCTTGTTTGTCTTCCGGCTATCCAAATCCAAATAATTACACACAGAGAAACTATATTAACTATATTAATTATGATACATTTTGATCAATTAGTTCAGGCTTCTTATTAACTAACTCTTGCATCTTAAATTAATCCATTTCTGTTAATCTATATATTGCCATGATATAGTAGCTTACCAGAAAGCTCCCAGAAGCATCTTTCTCATTTGGTGGCATTTTTATGATGTGTGGTGTCTCCCTGAATCCACTTACTCTTTTTCTTTATCTCTTTTTGGATTTACCACCTAGCTTTACTCTGCTAAGAAACTAGCTCAAACAGATTTATTCATCATTCTATAAAAGCAACACATATACAAAAGGACATCTCACATCCTCTCCACTTTTCTGTCTAAGAATAAAGAATGTTTTACCTTTAACATAGTGAAATTACACAAATAAAATAGTTATAGAGCAACAATTATAATTATAATATTTACTATATTTATATTTGGCAAATTAAGGATAACTCTATCTTTTATACTATCTTTGTGAGTCTGAAGTTTCAGACTGAATTTATCTTTTATTATAACTAAGAAAAACTATAACTATATGTTTTATGTCTTCAACTCTTCAAAGATCCCAGAAGGATATAATATTACCTAAGTAAACAGAAAGTACATTGTAAGCTACTCCCAAAATTCTAGAATTGACAGAGATATTTCACTGCCTGGACACCCAAAGTTCTTCTGTAACATTGGGGCATCCATCTGCAGCCTCCAGGCCCATAGTATCTAGAGGACATTTTCATGAAGCAGGAAATTTGAAGATTTGTAATGGCAAAGATTATCAGTTAGTTTTTCAGTGTCTGGCAGACTCTTCTGTGTAGCAAAAATCCTGAAGGATCATCCCATCCTTGGAAAAGTTTACTAATCACTTTCCCGTGGGTCCTGCATGTCCAGGTCATACAACATAACATCAAGCACTTCAGACAAGAGCAGTTTCTTGCCAAAATGGCTAACAAACTCCATAACGGAACTCTTTAAAGTCGATCATCTTCTTGAAGTAGATTGATGCTGCCAGAAGCAGACATGTATCACTGCTGAGAAAAGACTAAGTTCTTAAAACATTTTAAAGGCCACATTCTGTAGGCCTTTGAAGTGTTGAAGATTATTTATCTAACCAAAATATGCCTTTATTTATCTAGAAAACCTAACTAGCATAATTAAAAGCTTGATTATTACAGATGACTATCTATTAATCTGTACTTTTAACTATACATTATATTTTTAAATGAGTTACACAAATACAATAAACAAGAGCAGAAATATACATAAAGCAAATTTGACCTTAAATTTGTATCATTAAACCAAAGTCTGTACTAGTAGAAAGTATCATGTCTATGTCATATCACTCTTTAAATAAAAACAAACATCTATAAATAATCATTTTGGGAATCTGGGCACAGTTTTCTCCAAGCTGCTCCTTGCTGTTTGTTGAGTGAAATATCTTTAAGGTTCACAGAGAACTTTTGGGGTGTTTTGGTTCATCAAACCACATTAACCTGGAATGAATCCACAAGTTCTCATCTTTGTGGAAACAAAAGCAGAACCTCTTTTCCAAAGTTAACATATCATTAGACCCAAAGTTTGAAGTGAAGATGCCTTTAATACATATATGCTAGTTTAACTTTGCTTCCCATACAATGAAATGTCTCTATGTACTTAGCTCATTCACAGTCAAAGATTCAAAGAAAACACAATTATTCACATAATCCATATTCTTTACGTGTTTTCTCTATATGTGACTTTTTTACTCTTTTACTTTTAATATTTTTTATTATCTGCACTCCTTTAATCTATGACTGTCTATACTCTTTCTTCTCTGTCTTTTAAATCCATGTACATTTATCCAACACAGTTTCTCCTTCAGAGGTTTTTTCATCTGAATATGTCTTATTGTTTATTTGTAATAATTTATTTACCAAGAATATCGTATTTTCTCTAATTGCTAAGTGAGCATGGCTAGGACCAAATCTGCAGCCCTGCCTATTGGCTCTGTCCAGTCTAATATGGCAGAGGTACCTTTACTGCCTCTGCTATCCATGTTCAACCCCTCAGCTCCATAGACACAGTGGGTCTGTTTTGCCATTCAACAACTAATTTCATGATGCTCACAAACCCAAATTAATTACAGGGCCTCCTGAGACACCCAGAAATTTTGCTCCCAGCATGAACCAGGAATCCTTTTCTTAAAAGAGTCACATATCTGCTCACCACCAGCAAACAGAACCTAACTGAAAATATTCAGCTACCATGAAACTCCAATTCACTCTCATTATTGTGGGTCTAGATGTGTTCTTTTTAAGCTTTCTTAGGTTTTCTGTGAATATATATTGCTTCATGTTGGGTGCCACTATGTAAACAGAGACTGCTCATTCCTTTTCTGGCCACTCAAACTGAAATAATCACACAGAAACTATATTAATTATGACACTATTTGGCCTATTAACTCAGGCTTTTTTTTTTTTGGTTTTTCGAGACAGGGTTTCTCTGTAGCTTTGGTGCCCGTCCCAGAACTAGCTCTTGTAGACCAGGCTGGCCTGAACTCCCAGAGATCCGCCTGCCTCTGCCTCCTGAGTGCTGGGATTAAAGGCATGCACCACCACCACCCGGCTTTAACTCAGGCTTCTTATTAACCAACTCTTACATCTTAAATTAGCACATTTCTATTAATCTGTGTATCACAAAGAGGTGGTGGCTTACCAGAAATATTCAGGCAGTATCTTTGTCCTTCTACAGCTATATGATGTCTCTCTACTCCTCCTACACACAGTTTATCTCTGTTTAAATATCTTTCTTGGCTTTATTCTGCTAAGCCATTGGCCCAAATAACTTTATTCATCAACCAATAAAAACAACAAATATACAGAAGGACATTACACATCATTCTCCTAAACTTTCTGTGTTAATATTATCTACTTATCATCCATAATATTCATTTGCAGAAAGTCTTTTTTTTTTGTTTGTTTGTTTGTTTTTGTTTTTCGAGACAGGGTTTCTCTGTGGCTTTGGAGCCTGTCCTGGTACTAGCTCTCTAGACCAGGCTGGTCTCGAACTCACAGAGATCCACCTGCCTCTGCCTCCCGAGTGCTGGGATTAAAGGCGTGCGCCACCACCGCCCAGCTCGTGCGCCACCACCGCCCGGCTTGCAGAAAGTCTTAAAACAGGTGCCCAAGCTATAAATCTAACTTAAGAACTAGGGAAGCTATGTATGTCTCTTCACATGGTGATATATTCTTCTAGTCAACTGACATATTTTCTTTTAGTAAATTAAAAACTGGAACCCCATCCCAGGACACCTGGGTACTGACTTGCCTTTCTCCCATGGTTCACGTTTGACATATGTGTGATATATTTTAGTCAATGGAACTAGTTCATTGATAATTTATTTCTGAGTGATGGCGTAAGTTTCAAGTTCCACTATCATTTGACTAGAAAATTTTCACCTTGTGTATTTATGGGTTCTGATGTTTATAAGAAACTCTCTTGCTAAGAAGCTGGAATAAAAGAGAATCCCATTAGGTGAATGTGTTAAATGCAGTTGCTTAAATCTCAATTATTTAAGAGGCCATAAAATTTTCCAGGCATCGTAGACATACCTGCACCCCCAGCACCTATAGGATGAAGGAAGAAATGTTAAACTCAGAGACTTTTGGGGTTATCTATCAAGACTGACAAAAAATTAATGATGTTTATATTTTAATCCAATATTGACACTGTGTATGTTGGAGTGAGATCTACCCCTTCTACAATTTTAAAGTCTTTCCATATAATAAATAAAAGATATAGTGAAGCAGTCTCACTTCAAATTTAAAAAAAAAATAGAAGTCTCAGATGCTTAGATAAAGATATTTACCCAAGGACACAGATCTAGCAAGAGTTTTAATGAACTCAAGGAAAGACAGGAGAAAGATTATTCTTAATATTGTATTAGGATCAATGAGTGATGTAAATAAACACACACATACATGCACACATGCACACATGCACACACACACAAATGTACATGCACACACTCCATAAAATTATTTTGAAACACAGCCTATTTTGTCTAAAAATGCTTTTGGCAAAGGAAAAGAGAAAACAGGCACAAAAGCAAAAAAAATTAACTTAAACATAATTTTCCTTCAAATATATTTTATAGATATTAGATAATGCAATTAAAGTGTACACACATTCTACTTTAATGATGTTAATTTATTTCCTAAAAAGTTTACACATTTAGACCTCTGTGATTTGAATCCTATTAAAAAGTATATTAAACTAAACTAAAATATTCCAGGAATAATTTTGGTGACAGAAGAATATTTTAGACACAGTTAATTGAGAACACAAATCATCCTACTTAAAGCTATGTTAAGGATGACAAAATTGCGAATTAAATTGAGAATAGTTCTGGGACTTCTTGGTCATCACTCTCCAAGACAAAATACTGTATTTGGAGGAGTGCTAAATTCTTATGAGAATACTTTTAAGCAACCCAAAAATATAAGCATAACCTTGTAATATCATAGATGAGGCATCCTCATGGTGACACAATCTTCATAAAAAAAATTGGAAATTAAACAATGATAATGACAAAATATTAAAATTTGGAGTTTACTAATATGATCACAGAATAAATTTTATATTTTCTCTCTATCTTTATAAACTGATCCTGATATGTTTTACACTTTATATAATAGTAGTGACTTATGGAGGAGATTCTAAAACTTTATCTCTTCCTGTAAAACTTAGTTTCTCCATCTCTCTCTTTCTTACTCTCCCCTATATTCATATATATGTGCATATATACAAAATTGAAAGATTATGTGAATTTACTTATAAACGAATGGAACTCTATCAGATTTCTTTTCCCTTAATTTGCTCATGCCTTTCATTTTTATTGACTTCATAAACATTTGGTGTTGGAACTTTTTCTAATGCATTTTTTCTTTATTTTTGCATTTAACAAACTTTAACTCATAATATTATTCATAATTTGAAGTTATTTACTATTTAAAGTGTGAAGTTTTGCTTATGTTATTTGTCCCATGTTTATTGATATCCATATCCCCTAGTTATAAAAAATAATTTCAAAATAGGATGCTAAGTTGTACACACAATTTTGGGTCCACTATTAGTAAGATCATCCTTGGGACCAGAGAGAAGAAAATTCACAGTCTCTGAGGAAAGTATGCCTTTAGAAAAATTTTATGAATAAATTATTTTTGCTTCTTTGTAAATTATTTTTTTCTGATTTTATTGTTGTTACAGTGCCACACTGCTTTTATTAGACTGGGCCTACAACATTATTTTTTTTAATTAGTTAATCAAGCTTTTTGCTCAATCCTGTCTTAGTCCTTGCTCCTTAATAGGTTTTCACATGCAAGGTAACAAGGCAAAAACAAATATAAAAAATGGAATAACCCCATGTATCTTATTGGATCACCTAGGCTTAAAATTAAAATTCAACAGTAACACTAATTGCAGAAAGCCCACAAACACATGGAAATTAAACAATGCTCACCTAAATCATCAATGAGTCAAGGAAGAAATAAAGGAAGTAAAGACCTCCTAAAATTCAATGAAAATGACCATACAACAAATTCAAATTTATGGGACAAAATGAAAGCAATAATAAGAGAAAAGTTCATAGCACTAAACACCTATATAGAAGCTGGAAAAATCCCAAACTAGTGAGCTAATAAAATGTTGGAATATGCTAGAACAAAAAGAAGCAAACTCACCAAGGAAGACTAGAGGACTGAAAATAATCAAATTGAGAGTTGAAATCAACAAAAGAGTAAGGAAATTAATGCAAAGAATCAGTGATACAAAGAGTTGGTTCTTCCAGGAAATCAACAAAATAGACAAACCTTTATCCAAACTATCCTAAAGGCAGAGAGAGAATACCCAAATTAATAAAATCATGAATGAAAAATGAGACATAGCAACAAACATGGAGAAAATCCAGACAATCATTTGGTCATATTTTAAACACCTGTACTCCACAAAATTGGAAAACTTAAAGGAAATGGACAATTTTCTAGATAAATATCATTTACTAAAATTAAATCAAGACCAGATTAGTAAATTGACTAGGCCTATAACTGCCAAAGAAATAGAAACAGTCATCAAAAGTCTCCGAACCCAAAAAAGCCCAGGACCAGATGGTTTCAGTGCAGAATTCTACAAGATTTTCAAAAAAGACTAATAACGATACTCTTCAAGTTGTTCCACACAATAGAAACAAAAGAAACATTGCCAAATTCTTTTTATTAGGCTAAAATTACCTTGATATGCAAACCACACAAAGAAATTACTAAGGAAGAGAATTACAAATCAATCTACCTCATAAACATTGATGCAAAAATACTCAATAAAATATTCGAAAACTGAACCCATGAACACATCAAAAAAAACATAAGCCATGATCAAGTTGGCTTTATCCCAGAGATGCAGATGAACATACAAAAATATGTCAAGGTAATCCACGATACAAACAAACAGAGGAAAAACAAAAACACATGATCATCCCATTGGATGCTGAAAAGCCTTTGACAAAATACAACATCCTTTCATGATAAAGGTCTTGGAGAGAGCAGGGATACAAAGAACATACTAAAACACAAAAAAGGCAAATATACAGCAACATAACAACCAACATCAAACAAAATGGAAAGACACTCATCACGATTCCAATGAAATCAGAAACAAGACAAGGTTGTTCATTCTCTCTATATCTATTCAATATAATTCTTGAGGTTCTAGCTAGAGCAATAAGACAACAAAAGGAGGTAAAGGGGATACATATCAGAAAAGAAGTCAAACTCTCACTATTTTCTAATGACATGATAGTTTACATAAGCAATCCCCAAAATTCTACCAAAGAACTTCTATAACTCATAAATGCCTTCAGTAATGTAGCTGGATACAAGATTAACTAAAAAATAAAAATCAGTAGTCATCCTTTACACAGATGATAAATGGTCTGAGAAAGAAGTCAGAGAAACATCACCCTTTACAATAGCCACAAATAACATACAATATGTCCTACTAAATCTAACCAAACAAGTGGAAGACCTGTATGACAAAAACTTTAAATCTTTGAAGAAAGAAATTGAAGAAGACAACAGAAAATGGAAAGATCTTTCATGCTCTTGTGTATATAGAATTAACATAGTAAAAAATGACAATTTTATCAAAAGCAATCTACAGAGGCAGTGCAATGCCCATGAAAATCCCAGCAAATTTCTTCACAGACCTTAAAAGAACAATACTCAACTCCATGTGGAAAAGCAAAAAACCCAGGATAGCCAAAACAATCTTGTACAATAAAGGAACTACTGGAGGCATCACAAACTCTGACTTCAAACCCTACTACAGAGCTACAGTAATATAAACAGTCTGGTATTATCATAAAAGCATACAAGGGGACCACAGTGGAACCAAATCAAAGACCAGATGTCAATCCACACACCTACAAATACCTGACTTTTGACAAAGAAGCAAAAACTATAAATTGGAAAAAAGAAAGCATTTTCAAAAAATTGTGCTGTCATAACTGGATATAAACATGTAGAAGAATAAAAGTAGATCCATATCTATAGCTATGAACAAATTCAAGTCCAAACGCAAAACAGAACCAACCACACTGAAACTCAAAGAAGAGAAAATGTGAACAATACTTGAATGCATTGGCACAGGAGAACACTTACTAAATACAACCTCAGTAGCACAAACACTGAGAGAAACAATTAATAAATGGGACCTCCTTAAACTGAAAAGCTTCTGTAAAACAAAAGACGCAGTCAACAAGATAAAACAGCAGCCTACAGAGTGGAAAAAGATCTTTACTAACCTCACATCATCTCCAAAATATACAAATAACTCAAGAAACGGGTCACCAAAAGAACAAATAATCCAATAAAATAAATGGGGTACAGACCTAAGCGAAGAACTCTCAACAGAGGAATCTAAAATGACTGAAAGATCCTCACAGAAATGCACAGAATCCTGAGCTATCAGAGAAATGCAAATGAAAACAACTCTGAGATTCCGTCTTACACCTGTGAGAATGTCCAAGACCAAAAACTCTGATGACAACTTATGCTGGAGAGGTTGTGGAGTAAAATGAACACTCCTTCATTGCTGGTGGGAGTGCAAACTTGAACAGCCCTTTTGGGTTATCAGTATAGCAAGTTTTCAGAAGATTAGAAAACAACCTACCTCAAGACCCAGCAACACTACTTTTGAGTACGTACCCAAAGGATGCTCAACAGTACCACAAGGACATGTGCTTAATCATCTTATAGCAGCACTGTTTGTCACAGCCAGAACCTGGAAACAACCTAAATGTCCCTTGACCAAAGAATGGATAAAGACAATGTAGTGCATTTACACAATGGAGTACTACACAACTGAAAAAAATGACATCTTGAAATTTGTGGGCGAATGAATGGATCTAGTAAGCATCATACTGAATGAGGTAACCCAGACCCTGAAAAACAAATATCATACATACTCATTCATAAGTGGCTTTTAGACATAAAGCAAAGTAAAATCAGCCTACAATTCATAATCCCAGAGAACCTAGACAACAATGATGACCCTAAGAGAGACATGCATGAATCTAATATACATGGGAAGTAGAAAAAGACAAAATCTCATGAGTAAACTGGGAGCATGGGGACCATAAGAGAGGGTAAAAGGGGAGGAGAGCATAAAGAAGGGGAGCAGAGAAAAATGTAAAGCTCAATAAAAACAATAAAAAAATTTTAAAAATTGAACTCCAATGTTAGATAAAAACCAAATTTATGGTGCGTATATATTGACACCCATTAGGATATATAAATTGTGAAAGATTAAACATAAGAAGTCTCACTTAACAAGTTCATTCTGAAGCATATGTTTTCAATATTATCAACTTTCTGCAAAAATTGTGTGCTAATTGTGCTTCTTTATAGAATTAAAAATAGTTCAACAATATATTGAAATAAATGTTTTACAAAATAATTGCTCTACCACATCTAAAATTATCTCATATTTTTTAAGTTATAATGTTCTTATATAAGTTATAAGTAACTCATCTGTTATGATGCAACGTTGCAACTAAGAATCTCTCGGTACTTTTTAAAAGGAAAAGAGAAAATAATAACACATAAATCTTAGACATACTGAATAAATGAACGTGAACATATGAGAAAGCTATTGCATAGCATAGAAAACAGCAGGTATTTAATAAAATGGCGACTGCTGTTGTCCTTGCATTGTTTTCTATCTGTATTTTCTAATACGTAATATACTTCCTGATAAGAATTACTATCCATGATATTCAAGTATTTTTCTATTTTGCAGAGTACTGTGTATATGTATGTGCATGTGCATGCATGCTTACTCTGTACCTATAGATGTGTATGCATATGTGTTTTAATTGCAAATTATATACAGTTGAAAAAACACAATGTCCATATTTGACATTTAATAATAGGCTGGGTTTTGATAAGACTTTTACTTTAAACAAAAATACAATTCAAATGAACAAAAATTTATGAAAGTGCAGTTGAACCATGGGATGAGTAGTATAAGGGAAATGGGTGCTGACCAGACAGAGATTCAAAGAACTGGACAGCAAGTTAAAGTCAAGGCAAGAGTAAGCAAACAAAATAAAAATCTAAGTCCTTCCTTCATGTTTCCCAAAGAAAAAAATGTTGAATTGAGTTCTAGGCAATGTCTTTTGGATTGTGTATTCATTAAAGATAAAAGAATTTAAACTGAGAAAATTAAAATTGTATCTATGAAATAGTTGACAAGAATAAGGTCAAGGTCAAGGTCATTGTTTCAACTGACAGTGTTCTTCCAGTTTGGCTCCCATTAAAAAAAAATCCAGGGAAGTCTTCTTATGCTCCTGGCTCTTACCTATGATCTGTCTTCAGCAAGGGACTGCCACCAGGAGATTCAATAACTGTAACATTGTTATTGACTTTATTTCAGTCAACTCTTCAGCTGACTGAAATTTTAGTCAGGACACTAGGAACTGGGAGAGTAAGTTCCTGAATTTTGAAGAGGTGATGGACATACATCCAATCATATCCACTGTAAAACCTATGGGTTTTAAAATTTTATTGATCTGCATTTTTGCAGAGGAATGTAATTGCAGCATAGGTTGGAGAGAGAGTTGGAGGATCAAGAGAGGTCACACTTCCTCTTTCAAGATTTTTCAAGAAAGTAATATAATCTGGAAATGGCCAGAGCTCAGGCAATTTTGATTTTAGAAGCACATACTACTATTAACATTATGAGTGGTTATTGTCAATGAAGATATGTTTTAATTAAACTACTTTGGATTTAAATTTCTTGTGTGTGCAGCTGTTTCCAATTACATGATTATAGCTTACAAAGCCAACAATTGAAATCATGTTTTTTTTTTCCATCCACAAAAAGCAGCATACTGTATAACTATGAAAGTAAGCACTGATTCTGCAGTAGTATGCAAAGAAGAATGAGGACTACAGGGTCTAGCCATTGAGAGAACCCATGCAGAAACGTCTCTAGCATGGTCTCAGAGCTCCTTTGCATAAACACACATTTACATTAACAACAAGAGCGTGAAGTCTGTAGACAAGTAACATAAAAATGTGTTTCCTCATTGCATTGATTTCAGGTTACATGTCACAAGATCATATGTGTCCACAGATAAAGGATTCTGAGGAGCTTTAATACCTAGACTAGGTGGTGCATTCTGCACCCTGTGGACTTGAAGCTAAGGAGAACAAGTAGCCTATGCAGTCAGGAGAGCATCAGAAGCTCAGCCCCCCAAAATATCATCTCAAAGAGCTGAGCACTAGTCCACTTGCACACCCTGCTACTCTGATTTTCATTTAATTAGTTATGAAAGAAAATTTTGTCAAAAGAGCTTCATAATTATGTAAGATACTACATATTACATAAGATATATAATTACATACTTATATGTAGTAGCAGGAATACTGTCAGCTTGCTTGCATAATAAGCTATCATGTATTGACTGTTTCATATTTGTTACACTGTACTATTTCTTAGATTTAACTAAAAGAATCCGCAGACACTTTCATGTGGCAAGTGTTATTAATCCCATTATAGAAGATGAACAAAAAACTGAGAAAGATGATATTAGGTGTCCAGGGTGACTGCTAATGAGTGACATTCAGAATTATCCACTGACAGAGATGGAAGTTTTGGATCCCAACCCCTAAATAATGGCAAGGAGACTTTTAATTAACTATGAAAGTTGGCCCTTTACATAGCTGGATTCCCAACTAGCTCTTAAAACTTAAATCAACCTGTTTCTATTAATCTCCATTTTGTTATGTGCCTCAGTTACCTCTCCTCTGCTCCATATGTCTGACTTATTTAATGTCTCCTGGCTTCTTTCTCCACCTACATTCATCCCTAGTTCCTTTCTCTCCCATAAAACCCTTTTTCTATTCTTTCTTGCCTAGCAACTGGCAACCACAGTGACACAGTTTCACTAAGCAAATAGTCCACAACTAACTGACACTTAAAAATCAACATCAGTGATGACAAATGAGGGTCCAGTCCTTTTAATAGGAGTTTGCTGCTGTTTCTGTCATCAGAGCCATCGTAGGCAAAGAGACTAGCAGAGAGAAAAAGTAGATACGTGATTATTTTGTTGTGTCCAATCTGTTGAAACTTTGGCTCTATAAAGTTATATTTTGCTGAAAATCATAATCTTGACTTTAAGATATTTTTAGTTTGAAATGATTTTATTACATTCAATTTTCATGCCAGTTTCATGGTCAGTACATTGCAGCTGGTATCATGTTACAACGTTCACTGTGAGTTTTAAAAGGCTAAAACACACTAACAGGAAAGAGTAAGTAAGACCCCAAATTTAGAGAGCCTAGAACGGGAAATGGGACTCTGACATGATTTATTAAAGTAGAAAATACTATCCACAGATTAAATTGCTTCTCTCTCTTTACTAAATTGCACATATAGATTTCGCCCAATATACAAAATGATTTCATATGAAATTATATGAATGTTTCCTTAGTGGGCTCTGAGTTAAATAATCATTGAGTTGTCAAGTGTTCTTATTTATTGCTGGGAATTAGGAATAAAGAAATCTGCATGATTGACAACCTGTATTTAATAAAAAGCATAGACATATTTAAATATATGATCCAGGTTTAACCACACGGTCAGCCCTTTTAGAAAGCACTGACTTGCATCCCATTTGTCTGCCTCTCAGATAAATGTGTGGATAGACTTTGCCACGATGAGCACCAGGAAGGAATCAACATTCAGAAAAGGGTAATGTTTGTTTTGGTCAAAGATGAAAAAAATAAATGACTGTGGGCATTTCACTAAAACAGGTTTCTCTATATCAGTTAGTAAGTTGATATGTTGACTCTGATTGGCCTATTTATCAAAGGATATAAGGTATAGTATAAGGAAAAACAGTTTTAGAAGGCAAACTCCCATATTTTAGAGAACAAAGTCTGGAAATTGCATATTCTTTCTTGAATTCTGGCTTCAGAGCACAGTCTTTCATATAATATTAGTCAAATTGATGCAGTCATTTAGTCTCTTTTTACTTGAAATAAGGATTTAAATTTAGTAGCATAAACACATGTGCCTTTGCATAAGGAAATTCCAGCATTGTTTCTCAATCATGCTGTTTATTGCTCTGGTATCTTATGAATTAATCATCTGATAATTCAGGAGGCTTCTTTAGTTTTTGTTTAGGAAAGGGTAGCAGAAGACTTCTTTCTGAATTTGACTATCTGTCTCCACTGTGTGAATACTGGGGGATTGTGTTCACATCCTAAAAATGGCAGCAGTTGTCTTTATCCCTTGAGCCATTGCGTCAGCCCTTCATATAGTTTCTAAGCCTTAGCCATTAACAAATGAATTTGGTGAGTTTTATAAAAGGATTATTTATTACTTATTTATATATCTATTATTGTATTTTGATTCATTACTATGATTATAGTTATTTTAAAATAAATCAACTTTGTAAAAGTTGTAGAAAGTCTAACTGACTTATATATGGTACAAGAATGGTCATATTATGGTACAATCAGGTTGACACAGTTTAGAATAGCAATGTATCATTTTACTAACTAATATGCTGTTATTATCATAACTTTTATTACGGTCATTATGAGTAGTAGTCACAAAATATGAAGATGACCTTTTTCACATATAAAATGTCTTGCTGACATCACTCCTTTACATGCAGCTTATCAATAAAAATCTCTTCAAATCATTGTCATAAAACCTTATGATAGTATCATTAATGTTTCTTAAAAAGAAAATTTGTAAGAGATCCATCCATTTGATTGTATATTCCTCTTAAGATATTCTTCACATAAGGCAATTTGAGAAATCTAGGGACCACCAACCTTAATAAAAATAATGTAGAAAAACAGAGGAGCGTATCTGTTACAAAGAAAGTACGCACTTATTTTAGCCAGAGTAATTTGAAATATTTTTTCTTTGCTCTAACTGTATAAAGTCCATGGGCGAAGATTTATTTTTCATAGTTGAGGTCATTACATAAAATGACCTTTAAATGCAAGAATAGCAACATAGTTAAAAAGTTCATGGTTTGAACTGTCAGCATTAATGTGGACTGGAGAAGTAATTTGGCAATCACCTCCCCTTCCCCTAGGTAGCTTGATGAATGACCATTTCCTTTATTCTTTGCTCAGAAGTTTTATGGACCATGGAGAGTGCAAGATCAGAGTTATTCGTACCCGAAAGCCAGCCCCACTTAAATGAGTGTGATAAAATACCCGAGCAAAGCATTTCCAATTACCCTAAATTCTACTTTTCATAGAATGAAATGATGGTGTTTGCGAAACTATCTTTGTGTCTTTAAAGTGAGGTCAATATGTTTTTCAGCATTGAAAATTACTTTAGAAATTTATGTTCATTCTGAGATCCATTTAATTAAACTTAAGGTATGCATGATTGTTTAAGTAGAGATCTTTTAATTTGGGGCAGTTTCTAGATATTTAAAAGAATCAGTAAAACCTGGAGATTACCATTACCTGGGAGTAAAGCAATAGAAGTTTCACCCTGACCTCATTACAGAAACACAGCATTAGGAAGGGGAAGATTCTAGCACCTGTATCCGAAATTTCTGCTTATGATATAAGAGTTATTCAGTGATTACTTTCTTTTCTTTATTTTTTCATTTTATATACCAACCCTATTTCCTCCTCCCTTCTCTCTTCCCCCCTACTCCCTTCCCCTTATCCCACCACCCATCCACTCCTCTGAGTCAGTAAGGCCTTCTTTGGGGAGTCAACAAATTCTGGCATACCAAGTGGAGGCAGGACCAAGTCTCTCTCCTACCTTCATCAAGGCTGAGCAAGGTATCACATCATAGGGAATGGGCTCCAAAAAGCCTGTTCATATACCCAGGATAAGTCCTGGTCCCAGTGCCAGGGGTCCCCCCAACACATCAAGCTACATAACAGTCACCCACATTCAGAGGGTCTAGTTCGGTCCCATGCAGGTTACCTAGATGTCAGTCCAGGGTCCATGTGCTTCCACTAACTCAGGTCAGGTTTCTCTGTGGGTTTCCCAATCATGATTTTTTTATTATTTTATTTTATTACTTAAAAAAAATACCAATCCAGATTCCCACTCCCCCCTTTCTTCCCACTCCCTCCACATACCCTCCCACTCAACCCCCTCCAATCCTAAGAGAGGCAAGGCACCCTGCACTATGGAAATTCCAAGGCCCTTCCTACTACATCTAGGCTGAGCAAGGTATAAATCCAAAGAGAATAGGATTCCATAAAGTCAGTACATGCAGTAGAGACAAATCCCAGTGCCACTGTCATTGGCCCCTCAGTCTGCCCCAACTGTCAACCACATTCGGAGGAACTAGTTTGATCCTAGTTTGATCCCACGCTTTTTCCTTCCCAGTTCAGCTGGAGTTGGTGATCTCCCATAAGCTCAGGTAAACTGTCTTAGTGGGTGAACCCCTCATGGTCTTGACCTCCTTGCTCATACTCTCACTCCTTCCACTCTTCAACCGGACCTTGGGAGCTCAGTTCAGTGCTCCGAAGTGGGTCTCTGCCTTTGTTTCTGTCTGTTGTTGGACGAAGGTTCTATATTGATATTTAAGATAATCATCTGTCTGACTACAGAGCAAGGCCAGCTTAGGCACCCTCTCCTCTATTGCTTAGGGTCTTAGCTGGGGTCATCCTTGTGGATTCCTGGGAATTTTTCTAGAGCCAGGTTTCTTGCTAACCCCATAATGGCTCCCTCTCTTTCCTTGCTCTCATATCTGTCCTTCCTCCATCTCAACTATCCCATTCCCTCAAGTTCTCCTCAACCCTCCCCGTTCTCCCCTACTTTCTACTCCCTGCCCCCATGCTCCCAATTCTGAGCTTCTGGAGTTTAGTTGAAGAAAGGGAGGAGGGATTATATGCTCAGTCATGATCGTGACACCCCCTTGCTCATATAATCCCTCCTCCCTTTCTTCAACTAAACTCCAGAAACTCAGTCCAGTGCTTGACTGTGGATAATCTCAAAATTAATATTTCATTGCCATTAACTAACATATGCTAAATAGAACGACTGTCTAAATACTCCCATTTCAAACGTCTTTCTTGTTCATAGCTTCTCAGAAAGTCAGTACCTTCATTCTATCCTTTTTAATATGCCTCAGCAAATTTATTGTCTGCCATTCTTACATTTTTCTAACTTCTCTGTTCAGCTGTATGTTTGCTCCAAATTTTACAGTTTTTAATGTCTTTGAGATTTCCTTTTGCTTTCACAAACTTACTTCCTTTTAGTTAGCAGTCTCCACCCCAGTATAAGATACTACAATTAATTTAAAAGACATTTCCTCCACAACCTCTGTTGCAGTTTCTATAATCCAGAACATTCTGAATTCTACATCCAGAACAGTATCAGGACTACTGGCTGAGATAATCCAGTTTCAAAGAATATTCCAGTCAGGACTTGACCATAATCATAAATTTCCTTCTGGTCCCCCATAAAATTATCAGTGTCCCCAATCAACAGGAAGTAGCCTAAAAAAGTACAATAACACTTTCTCCAAAATGGATGTTTATCTTTTTTTAGTGTGTTTGCTACAAGTTGTCAAGGATAATGGTCAGAAGAAAAGCTAAACAAAGCAGATTAGATACATGGTCTTGTTTTCAAAAGAAAAAAGGGGAAGTGCTGTGGGTAATGCTCTTGTTCCCTATATAGATTCGTCATTCATATTGGCTTAATAAAAAATGCCAATTGGACAGTAGCTATGCAGGAAATATAGGCAGGCAAACCAGTGTAGGAGAATTCTGGGAAGAGGAAAGTCTCAGTCTGCAGTTGCCACTCAGACACAAAAGAAGCATGATGAGAATGCCTCATTGATAAAAGGTATCACAACATGTGGCTAGCACAGACAAGAATTATCAGTTAATTTAAGTTGTAAGGGCTAATTAATACTAAATCTGAGATAAATGGCCAAACTGTTTATTATTGTTATAAACCTCTATGTGTTTCTTTGGGATTAAATGACTATGGGAATGGGAGGAACAGAAGCCTTTGTTTATAATAGATGCTGATTAATGTATTATTGACCAGGGAGACATGTTAATTTCTTCATTAATTTTAGATCAATATAAGCTTCCAGCATGCTTACTCCAAAAATCTATACATTTTTAAAATACTTACACTGCTCTTATAATAATTGATGAGAGTTATTATTACCCCCAAAAGAAACTCCATCATTCATTCTACAGCAGCAAGAGAGATATCAAAATATAATTTTATGGCTATATTAAGACATAAGCACTTACTTTCCCATTTATAAAATTAATAATGCTATCAAATCCTAATTTAACATCATTTTGTTGTCACTCATGAAGCATTCCTTCTTTTGACCTATGTCATTTTTATGTTTTATCTACTACTCAAAAATTACCTTAGACAGAAAAATGATTTACTTCAAGGTATATGAAATGTTTTCACAGAATTCTAGCATACTGGAATCTTAATATTGAGTCACGGTGGACCAAAATTTTATCATGTTAAAAATTGAGAAATATATCAGTTCTACTGAATCAAAACTCTTATCTTTAATGATAAGACTAAAAAAGTATTATGTAAGAATATGACTTCTAAAAAATTAACCATGGAAAATTGGAATACATTGTTTTGATATGCCCATGTCAAAACCATAGACTTTTATATCATCTAAAGTAGACCAAATTTAATGAATCATTTTGAATTTTAATTAATAACTTTTATGAAATCCAATGTATTAAGACATGCCATGTAAAGCAAAATATGATCATATATATGAAAAGTGAGTTTGACTTCAGTAGTCTTGACTGAAAAACAAAGGCCTAGAATGTTTTGAAAATAAAATATGATTGTGTAGTAATAGAGGGTGGTAATGAAGCAAGTTCTTTTTTTTTGGTTACTTTTGATATTGTATTTAATCAAAAGTTTCTCCTCTCTCTTTCCTCCTTCCAGAATTTCCCATATATGCCTTTATACCCTTCTTCATTATGGGCTTTTTTTTTTCACAATATTTGCTATAGTTGTTTACACACACACACACACACACACACACACACACACACATATATATAATCTAGTCAAGCCATTTCCAAAATAAAGCTTAAACTCCTTAGGATAGAATGCTTGTTAAAAACATTAGGATCTGTTCCTTGCTTAATATTGTTTATGCTGGTTGTAATCCTAACTTTATACTTGATATCTGTTCCTAGAGTACATAGTTTTGTATTGGGTTTGAAACTCTCTTATTTAAAAAATAGGTGGAGGTGCAGTGGGAACTCCTTAAGCCAACAGCCTTTAAGATACAGGCCCACTTGGACATGGTCTCTTATACTATAAATGCAGCTTTAAAGCATGTGCTTGCTCTCACTTCTGGCTGCCAGATTTTGTTCCTAATCCCCATTCATAAAGAGGACTGTGATGTAGGACTGTGATCTGGGAGTCTGCCCCTAAATAAATAACCCTTTATTATATATAATTCTGAACGAGTGTGGGATTATTTTGTAACTTCCATTTGTTGACAGAGGTTTCTGTCTTGCATGGCCTCACATCCTGTGAAACACACAGAGGTGTGCATTAATCATAAACTGATTGGCCTATTAGCACAGGCTTTTTATTAACTCTTACATTCTACATTAACCCATAATTCTTGTCTGTGTTAGCCCGGTGGATTTGTACCTTTTATCAGTGAAGCATTCTCATCTTGCTTCCTCTGCATCTGGGTGACAAATACAGACTCAGCCTTTCCTTTTCCCAGAATGCTCCTGTTCTGGTCACCCTGCCTATACTTTCTGCCTGGCAACTGGACAATTAGCATTTTATTAAACCAGTACAATGTACAAAACTTTGCAGGGTATAAAACATTGTCCCACAGCATATAGTATCTTGTGTATACATGACTATCTACTCCAGTCTCCTACTTTCGCTTCCTAAGTGCCAATGGAGCATTTGTATGCTGCCCTGCCTAGTTTATGTGGCACTGTAGATTGAACCCAGAACCATGTGGATGCTTGGCAAACACTGTATCAATGGAACTGTATTCCTGGCACTCATCAATATATTTTGATCACAAAATTTGACTTATTCATTTCTCATTTTTATAACCCAGTCCTGAGCTTAAGATCTAAGAACAGAAAAAGTAACTGTGCTGGTTGAGTTAAAAAAAATAGCAATTATGTCAGCAAATGAAGACAATAATATTAATTCTGCCTTGTTGATTTCACTAAACCATGTAATTTTACTGGATTTAGAAAAGTTACGTCCGTGAATAGTTGATTTGAGTATGAAAATATTTCATTTAAGCCTTGTTGTTATGCTTGGATTTCCAATGTGGCAGAGGAAGTTGAGACTCAAGGTAATATTTGCCTTTCCTGTACTGATGCTACAGACAGTATTCTGTGGAAAACATTGTGAGCATCATTTTTTATGTTGGTTTCTTAACAACATCCATATTATCAGATATGTTGTTGATTCAGAAATACTTTGTATAATATTTACATACTTATATTTTAAACAAAATTAGTATAATCATTTGTGGTCCTAGGTTTTAGGAAGTTGAATAAAATATGGCTTAATCACAGAAATCATTAAGTGGACTTTTGACACATGTATTATTTGTGTCAAGAATGTTGGAAGGATACTGATTTTAATCAGTTTACTTTGAAGCACAAACTAGGAGAATTCTTTTGGACCCATAATCATAGATAATGCAGAAGCATGAGTATGTTCAGTAATGTTGTGGTTTCTGACTACCCATTTATACAATACTCGATCAACAAACTGAAAATTAATTAGCAGATAACCTAGGTTGAAAACTCTCTGCTGACATTAAAAATAAAACCCCATCATAATCTCTGAGACTTGGGATTCTAATAATTAGTTCTGTATGACTTTGGCATTCCTACTCTCCTGCAACTATATATTCTCTCTCCAATCGCTTTGAGGAAAATTTGTTCACAAATACCTCTTGGTTATTATTCGGTAACAGAAACCTCTGTATCTCCTGCTTGTCTTTATTTTTATGCCATCTTTTCTTTTTTAACAAACAAATAAATAAACAAAAAATGCTCAATAGCTCTGAAGGCAGCATCGAGGACATGTTTGCGTACATTGATCTTGATCTCACAGCCAGTTTTATTGTGCACTGCGGGAGTGACTTCAGTAAGCACACGCTATTCATCCACACAAGTGAAAGATTTTATTCTCCTCTACTACTTAAGAAAGAGATGGCACAGTCATAATTCAACAAAGTAAAGGTGAAGGGCAGAGGAAGTGGGAGAGTACAAAGAGTCCATCTGACCAAACTCTCTTTCCTTTGCCTTTTTGTCATCCTGAATAAAATGAATACACCTGGCCAGTGATGCAAACCAAGCCAACTTCTATGTAGATCACTCACTTCAAAAGATGTGGGAGGGGGTCTGCATCAGCTGAGCTGAAACTGTGGTGAAGCCTGTTTTCAAGGGCTGTCATAACTGTTAGAATCATCAGCACACTGGTGTTAGGACATGTATGTGATAGGTAAAGGTCATTTTCATTTCGGAGCAGTAGCACTGTAGATTCCCAGTCTAGATATGAAAATGATTCCTATGTGCTTAATTTGTTTGAAAGACACTGCAGGATATTGATTTGTTTTTCCCCTTCAAGTAAATTAAAGAAACATACCAGTGTGTCCTTGGGCAACTGATGTAACTTTCATGTCTCTTTTACTGTCTTGTTGTCAGGTACAGAAGTGTATGGCTTCTGTCACGAAATGGCTCATTTATTCCTCATTTATATATTGAGTGCACTGAATCCACAAACCAAAAGTGAAGATGGAATGTGGGGAGGGACAAGAAGAGACCATAAACAAGACAGTGAGAGAGGCAAAGGTCAGAGAGAGAGTCAATCTCAAATAGGTTATCATGTGAGTGTATTGAATTAAAATAGAAGATCTGTAACAGTTACAGAAAATGCTTGTGCCAGGTAATGAGTTAGCCGAGAACAAAAATTAAATCAACTTGAGTGTCTCAGAGAAGGGGTTACAATGGGCATAATGACTGCAATACTATCTGGGAGAACATAGATGACTACTCTTCAGAGGAGGAAGGGTGACAGGATTCTTTGTAAGACTTGACTGAGAATTTTACAAAAATTGAGGCAATTGAAACATGGTGCTGGACCCTGTGCTGCATACAAGGGAGTGATGCAAAAAAGCCTTGAAAGGAAGTGGAACAGTACGATGTGTTTAGAATAATGATCTAAACTTTCCTATGGGTTTCTGAAACCTAAGTGTATAAACTGACTGTCCTTTATACTTCATACATACTACTTTAACTTTCCAAATATTCTGCAACACACAATTTTTTTCATGCCATGATTTTGTTTTATTGTTACCTCTAAAACTGTGTGTGCTTTTCCTTAAATTCAAAATGTGTATGTTTTGTTTCTTATATGAAATTATTTTTATTAAGTATGAAAATTCTCATACTGGTGTTGTTACATGGATATTTTGATATAGTAGTCTACCTATGGAACTTTCAGATCTAAAACTTAAATCTAAAATAGCTGAAGAAGAGGAACAGGTGGTCTTTGAGGAATTTGAGATAACAATACTTATTTTATTGTACAATAAGATTCCAGATAATATGAAAATTTTCTTAGGAGAGATGGCAAAGAGAAATTAGTAAACAAGGACTATAAACCTGAGCTATAAAGGTGTGAGTTTCTGGAGATGTGGGATAGGAGGTAAGACTACATTGGAAGTGGTTTGCTACTGGTCATGGTCAGGTATTTCTGGGTTCTAGAGCTCTTATTAAATCAATAGAAATAAGAACTCACTAAGATTTTCAAAATTTTAGTTAAAGCAAATCAAAAGAAAAGAACAACATGATACTCAAGGATCACAATTATTGTTTCAGGTGTTTGTTGATGAGGTTCAGGAGAAGGAGCACTCTGAGTTTGGGTGTTTCTCTATTTGTGTAAAACATTAAGTCTTTTCTGTACTGAACATTTCCCTTCCTATAAGGTATCTTGTTTTTAACAATATATCTGTCTAATTATGCCCAGGCATAGTGTGGTTAAAAAAAAAAAAGATAAGTGTTTTTCTTAACAGTTCACTTGAGAGTATAAGTTCACCTTACTGTGAATGTGAGAAGATGCATCTTAATTGTGCGTAGGACCGAAGTTGCACAAATGAAGAAAGTGAGTTGATCAGAAGCAGTCACAGAATAATTTATTGTTTTCTGCTCTTGACTATAGTCATCATGTGACAGGACATTCAAATTCCTGCCACCTTGACTTCTGTATAATGATTGACTGGGACCTTGAACTATGGACCTAGACAAACCCTTTAGCCCTTAAGTTTCATAGGTCAGAGTATCTTATCACAGAAACAGGAAAGGACACTAAGACAGGGAAGTAAATCATTTAGATTGCTAAAAGTGAGTAAATTCATTCTTATACAGTCTGGGGTCTGAGGTTGCTAGGTGCATTGTTTAGATGGGTATGTCCACTCATAGCATGGGGGCAGGTAAAGGAGTGTCAAGAGAATTATCAGAAAAGTAGACGTGTGTGTAGTCTAAATTAAGTGGAGGTTACTACAGTATGCCCTATGCTTCCTTGCATCATCTTAGGTTTTTACTTCTAAGTAAAAAGTGTTATTTAAGGGTCACGGGCTATTTGTCAAAGCAGTGCTTAGAGTAGCCATTCAGAATATCAACCAAGAAAATATGATTTACCCCGGGGTAATCCTTTATATGCTTAACACTTTAACTTCTTTAACAAAGGAGGAGATGCTTAGCTCTCAGTAGTAAGAATGCATTGCAGCAAGAACTAAGAATGCATTGTGCAACAAGTATTAAGAATGTGTGCATGCAGCAATCACTGAGTCACATCAGAGGATGCTCAACTAAAATGCAAAATTATCATAAAAACATTAAAACAAGCGTAGAACGCAAGCTGTCTGACACGGGGTCACTTAGAAAACAGGTGAGAACAAGTGAGAAGAAAATGCAAGGATAGCTTGAAAACGTAGGGTCATCACTGTGAAATAGCACGACCCCTTGGGTCTCTCGGTTTTTCAAAGGAGCTGACATATCCCACTTTGGCTAAATTATTGTACATATGCTATTGGAAAAAAAAAACTTCAGAAAAGAATCCATGTCTGCAGAGACTGATTGACTTGGGGTATTTCAGTAGCTTGGAAAGATTGGAATGTTACAGTCTCATAGACTAATTACCTTGTCTTGGGCTAGTTCTAGTCCTCCAGAACAGGCCTTCCTTGCCCATTTCTGTGTCAGAACTAACTTGTGACTTAATAGGTAGAAATCTTTTGGAATCTATTAACTGTGCAGAAGATCACTGTCTTCACTGTTTTCCATTAATTCAAAAGCAAAGAATGTCATTTCTCTAGTCTGAGGCCTAGAGAAAATCTTTCCCTGCCTTTTCACTATTTCTGTTTCTCTGAGGTTGCCCCTAATACGGTTTTAACTTGCCTTGGATTGTTATTTTCTTTGTTCTCTAAAATTGTAGAAATTTTATGAAACCGCTTCCATGTTGGAACATGAAATTTGGAGGGACTTAAATGTGGTGACTCAGAATGATGCAAGAATAAACTCTCTTATTCCCCTTATAGTGAGAGCTGTGGTTTTGCATCAATACTCAGGATTTAGATACTCTGTATATGCATATGAGGAATCTCATCTGTTGGTAAAGAAGGTGGTAGGGTGGGTGGGAGGCGGCTAGATGAAAACCTGAAAATTCAGAAGGGTGCAAGGTAATAGCAATGAACAAAAGTGTAGTTTCAGCAGGTGTGGGGAAATAGGAGTGCATCCGTGAAATCTAAGCTTTTGGGGTGTCTAAAGTGAGAGGATCTGAGATTGAGGTCTGCCTGAAGCTACACAAGGACACACTGTATAGTTTGGTACCATTCCCTGAGCAGAACAACTGCAGTGTTCATGAGACGAGTTTTGTCTGCTCAAAAAGTTTATAACAGCTTGACTTATTTACTGTTGATATTCCTCTAAAAGGGTAGGGCTGGAGAGGATCATTAGATTCTCACTAAAGTTCCCAATATCTCCTTCTAAACACTTGTGTGTAATTCTACCTTAAGCAGATTTCAGGCTCTGTGTAGAGGCTAAAGAGTAAGGCTGGATACTATCTATTCAATTATGGGGAATTCACTATCAGGCTGGTTACAAAGTTTCCATTGCTATAGCAGGAAGTAACCCACTTTCATGTCAGTAACATCTAAAACAAGCTCTTAAATGAGCCCAACAAACTCACTGTTTCCCCACCATGAATTGCAGATGGAATTAAAGGAAAGAGAAAACTGTTTCTATTGAGAAAATTCTCCTAATTTTATGGAAAGAAAGAAAGAGAGAAAGAGGGGGGGCGAGGTTTGTGACTTATCAAAACTCCCAGAACTCAGAAATATGTCTCTACAATGAAGTGATAGTTTACATTATTTTTCTGAGGATATACTGCAATGAAATTGCAATAAAAACATAAAAATTGGTATCTAATAAACATCCTTTTGTAAAACTTATGGTAACTCAAATCCATGTGTTAGTGAGGGTAAAATATGATGATGCAGCTAATAGTACCTGATTGTGATCTGCTTGCTACATACACCCCCAATTGTTTCTAAACATAGCTTAGTTCAACTCTAAGTTAGCATAACAATAACTGTGATCACAGTACTAATGTGGCATGTATGATCACAGCATCAGAGAACCAGATCTGAACTTGGGTAACCTGAATCCATGGCGCTGTTCACAGCATGGAGTAAAGAACAGAATGATCAAAAATACCTGTTAAAATACATATTGTTGATCCTATTTCTAAAGTTTTCATGCAGTATATTTGGGGTGGGGCCTCAGAAGTTGTAATTCTACCAAGTTTTTTGTGTTGATCTGATGCTACTAGGAACCTAGGTACCACACTGCGGGAACCTCTGTGAAGTGTTTACTCATGTTGTTCTATTATTAATTAAAACTCACGGATCAGGAATCAGGGTAAAAACTTGATTGATCAAAGAAGCAGTGGAGAAATTATCAATGACCTCCGTTCTTTCTCCTTCCATATTCCAAAAGTGCCATAAAGTTTTCTACGTCCCTCTCCATTGCATCCTGTGTTTCTCTATATGTCTTCTGGGTCTTCCAAAACCTCTATGAATAATTCTGGTCATCTGGTCTCTAATTCTGTCCTCTCATTTAAAGTAAACTTTATTGTTGGTCTCAAAGTGTCAATGCAAATGAATATCCTACAGCAATTCTCATCTAAGATTTTCAAGCCATAGCATGGCACCACAGATCTGCTGTACAGCTTCTATTGTATGATTTCTAAAACTTTGAACAGGTGTGACTTTTGGTTTAATTTCATATGTCCATTTTCTATTTATTGCTTCTGAGACACTGTTTTATTAATGAGTATGGATGTTCCAGGGCAGGACTGCCAAATCACTCTACTGTACAGCAAGTAGAGCATCTTGTGATGGTGCGAAGGGGCACAAAGAGTAAACTGCTATTAAATATGGACTGTGCTGTTTCGCTGTTTCTGCTAAACTAGGAACTGGCTAACAAAACTCGCACGAGTACAACCTAACTAAGATCAATCTTAACATGCTTATGTAGATGGATTCAATAGAAACCAAGTCTAGTTTACAGAGAAATTAATTTTGCAGATCTCTCTAGAAAGCAAGCCAGATGTACAGTATTACATTTGGCTTTTATTCAACATGCTGCTGTGAGAATTTTAAGTGTTTCCCTCTAACACCCAGCTGTTACTCGAGACAGTCCCCTGTTGTCTACTTAAACATCCTGTACATGAGACATATACACACCCTGAGTATCTGAGAGCCCAGTTTTCTGCTAAACTGTGATTATTTCTTTGTGCTGTCTCTACCATAGAGCAATGGCTTGCTAAAGCTTTGGTCCCCATTGAACAATAAAAATGCTATGTTGCTGTCCTCATTCCTAATCTGCAGAAGAGATTTACTTTGCTGCCTGATATAAAATGTTGAAATCATGTATTTTAATGTTTAATTGCAAACCTAGAGTCTTCTTGTAAATGATATTCTATATTTCTCAAACAGTTAGAATCATCCCTTTTAATTATTATTTCTCTGTCTCTTTCACCTTTTTTTTCTACCTCTTTCAGTCAGGTTGTCACTCTAGTCTGGTCACTATAGCCTCAAAGTCATGATCACCCACTGCTCTCAGTCTCCAGAGTATGGTGATAACAAAGTTAACCTCTCAAGTCTGACTTTCTATGCTCTTAGAAGAAACAGAAAGAAAGTTTCTGAGCAAACACTGATGTGTAAATACAAGGTTAGAATTAGTATTATTCCATTTTTAACAAACTTATACTGATGACCCTTTTTGAAAAAAAAAATAAAATTAGGACTGGAGAGATGGCTCAGAGGTTAAGAGCACTGACTGCTCTTCCAGAGGTCCTAAGTTCAATTCCCAGCACCCACATGGAGGCTCACAGCCATCTGTAATGAGATCTGGTGTCCTCTTCTGGCATGTAGAAATACATGTGGACAGAATACTGTATACATAATAAATAAATAAGTCTTTAAAAAAGGAAAAAAAAGAAAATTAAAGGCAGCCTTCAATTAGCATCATATAACAATATTCTGGAAAATGCCATAATGGGTGATAAAGAAATATGTGATGGCTAAAAATTTTAATACAATTGGTATTTCTCGGACTATTTGGGAAATATTTACATGAAATATATATATATCTACTCAGATAAAGGTTGGAAATCCTCGTAGCATTCATTCACTATTATATCAAAAGCATTTTAAATTTAAGAATTTCACACAATATATTTTGATCATATTTACTCACCATCTTACGTCAGTTACAACCAGATATATCCCTACCTCCTGATACCCTAGTCTTCTTCCCTTTACCAATAATGCATCCACTCTGTAATTTCTCTTGTCTATGTACTTGTGGGTGCGAGGCCATTCATTGAAATATGACTGAATACTAGAAGCAACATCACTTAAAAAACAAAACAAAAACAAACAAAAAACCTTCCTCTCTCTTTCCAAGAAGCCATAGTTTCTCGGTTAGGAGTGGTGGCTAAACGGCCCTTCTCCCCCACAAACTAGTATGTTGACTTGCTTTATCACATGCAGGCAAACACATCTGTTTTGAGTTCATGAAAACAATGGCACTGTTATGTTCATAAGACAGTGGTTTCTTCTGGTCCTCTTCAACACCTGGCTTTTACAATTTTCCTTCCATTTCCTCCACAATGGCCCCTGAGCCTTCAGGATGGGTGTGTTACAGACGTCCCATTTATGTCTGAGGACTCCACTACCATTCAATCTCTGCCCTTTGACCAGCTGAAGGTTTTTGCATCAACCATAGCCCACTGCAGAAAGGAACTGTGACGAAAGCCTTACTAATCTATAGACAGTTCGGAATTAAAGAGCAGTGTGATACTACGTCCATTTAGCAGATTAATAGTATTAGGCTCACTATAAGGGCCTGTAAGCTTCCTGGCCATGAATTTCTGGCTAGATTTACAATACTAGGCATGTGGTATTGAGTGAACCTTAAATTCATCCAGGAAGCAGTTTCTTATCCTGTGACATTTCTGCTACTATTGCAATCACAGGCATACCATGTCAAACTGATCACTATAGCAGTTCAACTGGTACAAACTCCGAGTGATGCTGTTGTTGACTTCTTTCCATAGCAGCTTGCACAGCACGCTCCTGTACTCCGAGAGCTAGCCAACAGGGAGGTTCTTTCCTGGTCCATATGTTTTCTTTCTTTCTTTCTTTCTTTCTTTCTTTCTTTCTTTCTTTCTTTCTTTCTCTCTCTCTCTCTCTCTCCCTCCCTCCCTCCCTCCCTCCCTCCCTCCCTCCCTCTTTCTTTCCCTCCCTCTTTCTTTCTTTCTTTCTTTCTTTCTTTCTTTCTTTCTTTCTTTCT
>JABTXL010001323.1:6618443-6696046 GCA_025134845.1 Neodon shergylaensis | reverse complement strand
ATGCTCAGACAGTCCAAGGCTGGAAGCTCAGACAGTCAGAGGCTAGAAGCTCAGACAGTCAGAGGCTGAATGCTCAGACAGTCTAAGGCTGGAAGCTCAGACAGTCAGAGGCTGGATGCTCAGACAGTTAGAGGCTGGAAGCTCAGACAGTCAGAGGCTGGAAGCACAGACAGTCAGAGAGGCTGTATGCCCAGATAGTCCTCCTGTGTTCCCTGATGACCATACCAGACAGACTTGTATCTGGTTGATGATATGATATGATGGCTGAACTTCCTACAATCCCTGATATTTTAAGAGAACTAGAGACTCTATCTTGGGAGGTTACACCAACAGTATACTAGGGGCCACAAGTCAGAGTGGAAAATCTGGTCACCCAGTGGGCCAGAAGCTAAATATAACAAAAGAAAGACATAGGTTTCCTCTTTTACCTCCAGAGACATAATAAAAGTCCTTTTGAATGAAAGTGAATATTTGTCAAGCTCTCACAATAAGGACTGGAACACTTAACATGGTCCACAGGGGCTAGCTCTCTGCGAACAGCATCCCAACTGCCGCTGATAACCTACTTCAAGCCAGCTCGCTTTTATCAGGCACCGGCACATATTGTCTGCCATTGTGGGACATTAGCCCTTGCTAGTGCGTTTGATAAAGCACTTTCCATAATCTTTCATCTGAATAGCTTTTCTTCATTTTGCACATCTCCCCTTGGCATGCAACGAGATGAACTGCTTTGAGTCCAGATCCAGGTCACTTTCTTGCTATTGGGGAATAGTTAAGGCTCTGATAGAATCTACGAATTACCTTTGGGATGTTTTTGAGTTATACTAATGCAGCATATTGTTGATTTAATTGTTTTGAATGGGTCCAGAAGCTATCCAGGAACAGGTTCTAGACTAATTTGCACCTGCCTTCACTTCCTCTTTTCTTCATAAAAGAAGGGATATATATTAAATGCTGGCAGCATTCTAAAAAAAAATAGATGGATGAATTTGCATTATCAAGTTTCACTTTATATCTTTTCCTCAATGTTAGTATTATCTCCATTTTTATAGATGAAGAAAGGGAGTTATAGTGAGCCTGCTTACCTTGCTAAAGCAGTATTCTAAATGTATGTTGAACCTCTGACATCTTATATACTAGCCCCAGGTCTATGTCCTGATGAATGAAGTGGTCACCAAGCACACTATACACAGAACATACATCGGCAGTCCTTATCTCACAGAAATATCCATTCTGAAATCTTTGGCGATGTATTTATGAAAGTTACATTCCCTGGTAAATGTGGAAACTGAAATAGAACACATCTGACAATGAAACAAATAAGAACAAGAATTATGAATTCTTGTGTTGGCTCCCATTTAGTGTTTCCAGAGAGAAACAGACAACTGAAAAGAAGTTATAATCCCTACCCCTCAAAGCTTTCAATTTTCAAACTCCTTTAAGTAGCTCAGAATGGCTGAAGCCAATGAGATCCGTCAAAACCTCTTCAAAGAGGCACTCCAGACGCTGATAACCAGAGCAGTAAATAATAGGCAGAAAGATGATAAGCCTCTCTACAGCAAAGTCTACGGCAGCAGCACAGAGGAGAAATGTATGAACAGTGACAACTTTTTTGTTCTTAATTCTTTTGCTCATATTTTTAAAGCTCTTCTCTTTTTCAATATACTTAACTCGGTTCAAACTTTTGAGTGATTGTCACATAGTCACCTTCTGGTAACACTATCTGAAAATAAAAATGAAGAACGTAAACTCACTGCCCATGATTTCTCGCTAAATTAATGGTGCACTCATAAGTAAGAGACATCTAATATTAGACAATAGAGGCAATGACAATCAGGCATCTTTAGTTTTGAGGAACAGGAAAGAAAAATGTGGTCAGCTAGTTGTGTCGCTTCTTTGGTCTTTTATTTTCAGTAAAAAAATGGAACATACAAGAATATAATGAGATATTTACAATATTGATGTTTGCAATCAAATTGTATTAATTGACAGGGTTTGTAATCAGCCATTATGACAACTTGGCTTTGTGACTATAGGTTGTTTTAAGTTTGAGATTCTGGGAAGCAAAATCTTCCCAGTAGTGGGTTTTGCTAGGTTGTCACATTTGAGAACTGAAGAGGCTGGAGAGGGTTTGCCTAGGCAATTTTCCTGTTACCCCAGGAGTACCACACACAGTGTTTTACCACCTAGATGAATCAAGAACATCTCTGGGATGTGATTTTTTGAGCATACAGGACTTCTGTGAGACCACCATTGCATACCCATAGAGACGGAAGTGGTTTAAACTGCCTTATTACATCAAGGGTTAAGTGTAATATCCCCAGAAATAGAGAAATGAAGATCTGTTTCTGAGGGCACAAAGGAGCTGGCCTGGTCATTCAGGGAATGAGAAAATGAAGGTTCCATTTAGGTGCCGCATCTGTCTTCAGCAGCACAGGTCAGCGGAGATGGAATAGAATAAAACAAGGCAGAGGTGCAGGCAGAATACTCCTACTCTTTCACTACCGACCTTGTTTGACTCTCCTCCCTGCTGCTGACACGTACTTTCTTTTAAAATTACACTCAGCGCTAAACAAATGGGTCTCTTCAGAGTCACTTAGCAGAACTAATCAGTAAACCAGCCTGGTTTCAGAATGCAGGGTCCTTTTCACGTGGAGGAGGGTGATTACACTGGCATCCTCCATCAGAGTTGGGGTCACCTGCAACTCAGAAGGAATTGGTGCACTGTGCCTTCGTTCAAGGCAATAAATTGTCCCCCTGTCACACCAAAGTCTCACTCTTCTGTCTTAGACCTCATTTCCTTTCATAAAAGCCTACCTTCATTCCAGACTCTTTACACACTGGCGGGAAATTGTCTTCCGACCCCAAGCACATTAGAGGAAAAGTCCTCTCCTTGTCTTCTAGAAGCTTCTAGAAGCAGAGCTGTTCTCTGAGCATGTGGCTTTGGTGGTAGGAAGCCAGTTAGCAAGCAACATGCTTTAGTAACTCTTCCTTTGATAACTGAATCTCATTCCTAATCAACAGCAATAGGAAAACTCGGCTCTCCACCCAGAGTAGTTAGGACTGATCAGTTAAAGATGCAAGTCAGCTGTCTGATTAAAAAGGGAAGGTAGTGAAACTAACAGCTTTTACTTTGGTTGGCAAACTTTGAAATTTGCCCCATTAAAAAAGCATCTCAAAATTAAATATTACTTGTCAGTTTTCCATTTGCACTTGCTGTTGGCATCTTTCTAACTCCCGCAAACACAGTGAAACAGGCAGTACATTGTTTAATGCAAACAGAAGTAGAAACCCCCACAATGACTTAATTGAGTTCACAAGTCAGAATGCTGTAAACTTTCAGCTATGACACATTTTACAAGTACAAACACCCTGAGTCTTGATGTTCTATCCCCATTTGTCAGGTGATGAAATTGAGACTGGAAAAGGATTGACATGTTGTCAAAAGTGAAAACATTCTATCTCCAGAACAAGAATATGGGCCAGACTTCCTTACTTTAAATATTTTGTACCAAAACTAAATAATATATGCCTTTGACATCAATTCTTGACCTCTAAGTATCCTGGAGATGTTGTAATTGACTCAATCTTAGAGATAATAGGGGAAGAACATCCCAGGAAGGACCTCTGGTATTCACTTAAGTAGCAAAATGCCTGCACATTCTCAGCCTTAGGTCAGATCCACATCATTTTATTGAAAGATAAAGGGCAGACTGAGGATAGAACTATTTTATCTTACTCTCTACTATGCTGTGTAAAAATATATTTATTTCTGTGGAGATTTTTGCATTAGCATTTTCAGACTTGTAGCAAGTGCTTAAGATATACTTTGTAAGTGACTTGCCTTACTGGAAATTTTAGCTGCATTTGGGGCATGAATGCAGATTAATGACTGAGCGCTATTCATCTGTAACAGTCACACGCAGTCTCTGATTAGAATTTCATGAAGCCGTTTCCAAACTAGACCTCATGCTTGCTTCTGACTGAGTACCTAGTTATGTGGGAATAAGGACAGTTTCATATTAGAGAAGGAGTACTTGGCTAATGTCAGACTCTGTCAGACAGAAACATAGAAGGAAACTGAAATTTAACCCTTCAAAGGACAATAAATAATTTGAATTTTAAGAGCAATAACGTAAAAATACAGTGATGGCAATGCAAATGTTGAGCTAGGTGTCATCAGTGAATCCACACAAAGAAAAGCCCTTCTCACTCAAGATTATCTTTTATTTGCATTCCTGTTTTCAAGCATTTGTATTCTTAATGGAAACATGCATATAAGCTGAAAACAACATCAACAGGCAAATTTGCTGAAATCTGAGTTCTACAAGAATCGCTATTCCCTAGACAAACAGACAAGATGTTTTTAAATGTCTGCCTGTGTTTGCTGAAATGAAAATTCAGAGGAGTAGGAGCCATGCCATGGAATGTCTATAAGAAGAGATAAATTAAATCTAATGTATTTATTTTCTAAAATGTTTCAGGCACAGAATTCAAGCATGTTAGAATTATAAGTTTTAAATTTATCTAATATGTGGAAAACATGAACGTTTATTGAGTAAACAACACTTTGTAACTATATAGCCCGAGAATGTTAAATAGAGACTTCGAAAATATGCTTAAATGGGGTTTTAAGGTTTTTTTTCCTCACTATGACAGGTAGACATTGGTACTTATTCATCTGAAAGTCGAAATTAAGATACTCAGAACTTAAGTTCTCGGTAGATTTCTCCCAAGACACAACTTGGTGTAGAAGGCAGAAAAAATTCTTGACATATTTCCTAATTTCTATTTTTACTTTTAAACATGCCCAATGAAGCTTTTGGGAAAAATATAAATGCATGATAAATTTTAAATGAGAAAATATCAGTGGAACTTTCACTTGGGATTTTGTTCCATGTTGTCTGTATGACAAATCATTTTATGACACAGGAAATTATTACTAATTAAAAGTAGAAAAAATGGTTTGGTATTTGGTTTTGTGTTCATATGGAAAGGATATATTCATCACAGAAATTTGAAATATTTGAAAGGAAAATGAAGAAGCCAATTATTAATTCCATGAGGTCTGAAAGACTACAGTGACTAGTTGAATGCCTTCTTTCTTTTCACATTTATTAAGAAATTTATGTGCCTGTGTAATGGCTACTCATCTTTAGGATTTTTATTTTATTTATGTATATATTGTGTTATGTGTATGCTGGTGCCTATGGAGGCCAAATGAGGGTGACATGGTTACTGGGAACTGAACCTCAGCACTCTGGGTACCAAACTCACGTCCTTTGGAACAGCATTCAGGACTCTTAGCTCTGCAGCCCCAATATTTTGTCTCTATGCCTTCATCTAAATACACACAATAGTTAAAGAACTCACATTGCTTATTATATAATCAAAATTTATTGGTGTTGAGAGTCTACTAATGGTCTTTAATACAATAATGCTATGCTGAAAATATTATACACACATACACACACACTAACAAATCTCTTTTCCTTTGTTTTCTTCCCAATAGATAATGAGAAAATATTTGCTAGGACTGCATATGTATCTTTAGTCTTTTTTCTATCTATCATGGTATGTAGACAGAGGTTTCTGTCCCACCCAGTCCCAAAGCTGTTCAGTCCCCCAAAAACACACAGAGGCTTACATTAACTATAAACTGCTTGGCCTATTAGCTAAGGTTTCTTATTAAATCTTATGTCTTATATTAACCCATAATTCTTCTCTGTGTTAGCCATATGGCTTTGTTACCTTTTATCCATGAGGCACTCTCATCTTGCTTCCTCTGAGTCTGGGTTAGGACTGCAAACTGAGTCTTTCCTCTTTCCAGAATTCTCCTATTCTAGTTGCCCTGAGCATCCTTCCTACCTGGTCACCCCACCTATACTTTCTGCCTGGCTACAGGCCAATCAGCATTTTATTAAACCAACACAAGTGACAAATCATTACAGGGTACAAGACCATTGTATCACAGCAATGGTAGACCTCTTCTTCCGTTCTGCCAATTTATAAGGTTAGAGTAATGGGTGGCTATAACTTGGATTGCATCTGTGACTATGATTGGAGAATTGAATTTAATTTGGTGAAAAAAATAACAGAGTCCAAGTACAAGATAGCACATAACAGATTCCAAGTACAAGATAGCACAGATATATTTCCACCTATAGTTGATTCCTTTTCCTTTCTTTCACCTGCTTTAGAACATAGTGCAAAGGCCAGGTGGTGGTGGTGCACTCCTTTAATCCCAGCCCTATAGAAGCAGAGGCAGGCGGATCTCTGTGAGTTCAAGGCCAGCCTGGTCTACAAGGGCTAGTTCCAGGACAGGCTCAAAAAATAAAAAAATAAATAAAAAAAAGAATATAGTGCAAAGTTAGTAATGCTTGACTTCTCCTAGATTGCAATAAACAATTTTTATTGATTATTTGGAAATTTCACATAATGCACCCCAATCACCCTTTCTTCCCACTTCTTTCCTGTCTGCCCCTACCCTTGTGACTTCTGTGAACTGTATTAGTTAGGGTATTTTCTCTTCAACACTTGAAGAATGACATATAACTCAAGGCCAAAGATGTTAAGATAGATAGGCTGTTCCTTTGCTCCTGCTCCTTGTGATGCATGTAAAGGCCACATTGCTATCCTGTGGCAGACAATAAGGAGGTAGTGATTCAGCATGAGGCCTGCAAGAAATATAACCCCAAAGAACATGCCTCCAGAAACCACCTGCCTTACTTAGGTCCCAGTCATGAAGTTTCTATACCTTCAAAAAGAGTGTCATCATGTAGATATCCAGGCATAACAGGAGTGATATGGGATTCCCCTTTGTATGCTGTGAATAAGTTTTATTACCATTGGTTGATAAAAAACTATTTGGTCTATGGCAGAGCCAAATAGAGCTAGGCACGAAAACTAAAATGAACGTAGGGAGAAGAAAGTTAGAGACAGGAAGATGACATGTAGCTTCTGAAAAAGAAAAATGTCAGAAACTTACCAGTAAACCACAGTCTCATGGTCATACATAATTAATAGAAATGGGTTAATTTAAGATGTAAAAGCTAGCTAGAAATATGACTGAGCCTTCAGCCAAACAGTGCTATCGTTATATAGTTTTTGTGTGATTATTTCGGTCTGCATGGCAGGGATAATGACATGCAGCCTCTGTCTACACAGAAGCCTAAGAGAAGAGGAATGATATTAAAAATAATAAACAAGTGAATTATTACAGAATTAACTTTAGTCATTCTGTGGGTATAAGAAGATAAAATTTAATCATACAGAATTTCCGGTGTTAGGAGGCAGAAATCTTTAATAAATAAATAAATAAATATAAAATGAAATGTTTTCAAAAAAAAAGAATTTCAGGTGTTGCGAAAGGATGAACACTTGTTTAACACTGATTCAATCCATAGTCCTGGCCGATGTAAAGAATACATGAAACAGTTTTAAGGTTTTCTATATAAATTTTAAAACTTGTCTTTTAAAGTTACTTTGTTTTTTTTCTTATTTCTCTCTTCTAATAACATAATATTATGAATTTCTAAAGCTCAATAAAAACATTGGTTCTGACTATGAATTTTTTCTTCTTTCCCCTGCCATTTCTTTGCTCTCTTTTTTATGGGGTAGGTTCCCCTGTGGATCTCAGGGTGACCTAGGCAGATCTGCAATTCTCAGAGTTCCTGTCTTAGCTTCTTACATGTGTGCACGATCATACATTGACCATTTATCTTCTTAGTGGTTTGAATGACAATTATGTTTAATATTAATATTTTAAGTAGGGATGAAGATAATTACACATGACCAAACATTTTAAATACAATATCCATAAAAAACATCTTTTAATTCAGATGACCATTTGCCTGTATCTTCTTTCTACTATTTTAGCTGAGGAGATATTTTGAAACAGATTTTAAAATGCTGAAGTTCTGTTGTTGGTGAAAGAGTGGTGGACTCCATTTGATGAGTGTGGAGTCACTACATAAACACTAAATGCCTAGAAATAAAAAGAAGACTTATAATTTCTTTATTTGATATATTGGTTTCAATAAATCAGATTTTTATAAGATCTTTGACCTAGATTATCATTTAATGAAACCACTTCTTTAGCTTTTTTTTTTTTTAAAAAAATGGGTAAGTGCCCTTGAAAATTTGCTTTGATGAGATTCTTTAAACAAATTAAATTGGCATGACTATTATACTGATCACAAACTGCTTTAGTCAGAGGTCAATAAGTAGAAAAATAAAATGTAGAAAATATTTGAATATATAGCAAATGGGCTGAGAACTATGTGTTTTAAAATAGATAGAAGTAGTATGTCTTTCATATAAACATTTCTCCACAAAAGTAAAGTTTGTATTGCTGTTATTGCTTTTATAAGAGGAGAAAATAATCAATGTTGTTCAGTTCTGAAGGCACTTTGGCCACACAAGTCTCATTTGAAGTGATAGAAAGTTAGAATAAACACCAACTGAATATAAATACCCTATTTAGCATGTATACCAGAAATTAACTGTGTTTAGAGTTTTCATGACAATACTTAACTGGCTTGCACTTAATGAACCCAAGGAGAGGAGAATTAAATTCAAACCAAATTTACCAATTCAGCAAACACTTAGATAATGGTGATTATGAGGTCAGGCACAAAGTTTGGTATCAGGTCACAGGCATGTGAAAGAAGATTATTATTGTCTTTAATAAAGTGATAAAAATGAGTATGGAACTATTTTAAATGCAATCTTTATGATGCTTGCTCATCAAGACCATTGCTGTGATGACATGACTTGTAATATTTATACGAAGGGTTGAAAAACAAACTGTTATTAGTTGTGTCTATCTGTTTTCTTCCTATTCTTGATAGGAAGGAGAAAGAGAGATCATTATTTTTCACCTGATATCAATGTTAATTCAATATTAGCAGCTTCATGAGTTTTGATAGATAAGAATATTATGGGAAAGATCATCAGTACCACTCTGCATATTTTGCAGTCATCAGTGTCTCTTCTTTGAAAATTTCTCTTTTTCAGGCTTCAAAACCCAAGTCAAATGGCCCCTTTACTTATAGGCAGGCTTCTGGGAGCAACTAGGAAGGAACATGATTCAAATTAGAATTTAATTCATCAATCATTAGAGGCAAATTTTATGATGTTCTTCTAAAAATGGAATTTATTTTTAAAATCAGCCTTTAATCCCAGCACTCAGGAGGCAGAGGCAGGCGGATCTCTGTGAGTTCGAGGCCAGCCTGGTCTACAAGAGCTAGTTCCAGGACAGGCACCAAAAACTACAGAGAAACCCTGTCTCGAAAATCCAAAAAAAAAAAAAAAAAAAAAAAAGAATTGGCATGTTAGTATATGTTAGTATAAAAGTAGGAATAATTACATAAAATGCCATTCTTTGCCATAATATTAGTGAAAATCAATATTATGATGATTTTTGATATCCCTGTCTAAATAATGGCTATCAATAGGAAAACAAACAGTTTATTGGCCTTACCACACACCAGTAATGAAGATGCCGAGAAAAATTAGATAAAGCATTGCATATTAAATATACACAAACACACCCAGATATATACACTCACGCATAAATACACACACATGCACTCGTACACACTTACAAACACCTATATCTGCAAACGTCTTGGAATAAACCCAATCCAAATAATGGAAGCATTAAGATACCAGCTCAGCCACAAACCTTTTCCTTACAATCTGCCCTGACTTGAGGGTGTGCTGTGATAAATGTGGAGCAGGACTTGTGGAGTGGCCAACCAATGACTGGTCAACTTGAGACTCATGACACAAAAGAGGGAGCCCATATCTGAAACTGCCAGGAAGACCAGGAACCAAAGTCTGGATAGCCCAGAGACCAAGGGTAGACTTAAACACAACGAGAAAGAAAGGAAGAAATAAAAATCAGTAAAGTGAATTCTAATGGTACTCGGCTATACTCACAGACTGGAGCCTAGCGTAATCGTTATCAAGAGGCTTCGTACAGCAACTGATGGGAGCAGATGCAGATGCCAACAGTTCAACACAGAGTTTAGGGAATCCTACAGAAAAAGGGAAGGAAGGATTGTGTGAGCCATAGAGGTCAAGGACACCACAAGAACATGCACAAAATCAACTAACCTGGACTCATGGGGCCCACAAAGACTGAACCAACAATCCAATTAGGGTGCTTGCCTGGGTCTGATGTACTTCTTCCTCATATACAATGTTATGGTTGTGCAGCTTTGTGTTCTTATGGTACTACTAACAGTGGGAACAAGGGCTATCTCTGATTCTTTTGGCTGCTTTTTGGACCCTTTTCTTTCCACTGGTTTTCTTTGTCAAGTCTTAATATGAGGAGATGTGCCCAGTATTTTTGTAACTTAATATGACATGTATTCTTGATATCCCTGGGAAGCCTGCCTCTTTCTGAAGGGAAACAGAGGAGGACTGAATCTTGAGGGGAGGGAAAATGGGAAGGACGGGAAAGGACAGAATGGAGGGGAAACTGTTACTGAGATAGAATGTATGAAAGAATACATAGTATATACTACGTTTGGCAAAAGAAAATTAATTGCAGAACTAGAAAATGCAATTTGGATAGAAATGAGAATAAAAAAAAACAGAAGTCAACAAAACATGTCTATTTCAAAACATTTATACCTAAGAAAATAAAACATTCACTTGTAATATTATCTATTTGTGAGACTTTACACACTCAATTTGAAAAATTACCTCTAAAGGAATTTGTTGCATAAAAGGCAGGCACAGTTGTGTTTTTGACTATGCTACTCATAGTTCCTGCTGGTCTATCATATAACTCATTGCTAGGGATATTTAATAAAGCATTTGACTCTTATTAGGTAATAGAACCAATTTAGACCTCTCTTAGAGGAAAAAATTCCCTATTAGGCACCAGAAGCAACCCTGGGAGATGACAATTACACTCTAATAGGATCATTTATTTTTGTATTTGTATTTTTTTTTTGCTGAAAGAAACAAATTTACCACCAAGAGAGACCTCAAGAGAGAGTCAATAGGAGTTTAAAGGATGCTTTGTTTTCTCATCATGAAAGCCCTGAAATAAACAAACAACTATGGCTACTTGTGTAGTAGATACAAGGAAGAAATTTCCTAGAAATGCATCTATTCAGAAGGAACTTCTCTAATCCCAATGTCAATCGAATAATAATAATAATAACAAAAGAAAACAAAGAGCTTCCAAGACAAGACTTTAGTATATCGGTTTAAGAATTAGTAAATGTTTGTTAAAATAGCATACTGTGTTGTACCAGGCACTAAAAAGTTGATAAAGACAGAACTTAATTTTTAACTTCACAGCTGTAAACAAAGGAGACATCATGATTCTATCTTTGGTTAATCTCAAGGACAAAGATTCAGCAGCCATCTAAGCATCCACTCATGGATGAATAATGGCATTTTAGTTCACCCAATTATAATTAATCATGAATATGCTAAAGAGAATTATGTAGAATTCCTAAGAAAATGAGAAAAAAAATCTTGACAATTGAAATAGTATGAGTGACTTTTGATACTGTTGTTACACAAAATGTGGCAGAGGAAGGAAGAAAAATCTTGCACAGTATCATTTTAATTTGGATCTGAAATCATGCACCACGGTGAAAGAGAAGAAAGGATGGGAATATTGAAAAGGCATTAGCAAAAGACTACATGTTCCAAGCAATGATTCGTATGCATGCTAAATATCTAATATACAACATGGTAGCTGTACTTAGTAATTAAATATTACATTTGCAAAGGGAGAACATCTATAGTGTTAACAAGCATATACAAACACATACATCAATAGCACCTTTGTCAAGTGAAAGATGCAAATTAGTTTGATGACAAAATCATAACACAAGGAATTCTTATTAATAACATCTCACTACATACCTAAAATAATATAATTATGTTTTTCATTCACACTACAAAACAAGCAGGGTATCTGAATTTTTATTATCTATCACATAGATTGAATCAAATTTTTAATCAAAAAAGGTAGAAAATAAATTAGATAGGTTTTCAAATAGATACTTACTTTGGAAATTTAGTAAGGAGTCATATTCAGGGGAAAGTAAAATGTTGAATATGGGCTTTGGAGAGAAAAAGCCTACTTTTAAAACGTGGCAGAATTCTGACATGGGAAATATCCTTCACCTTATTATTGTATTAGCAATAATTTTTCAGAGATCTAAATGCACACATTTGGTTAATCAACAATATTTTGTTCTTTCAATTGTATTTAGTTGTAATTTGGTATGTATGAACTTTCATGTCATGTAATTTAAATGTTATTTTTCCAAACAGGAGAGGAGATCACTTAAAGAGATGTCTATTTTTCCATATTCACATTGAATCACTTTAATGTCTATTTTTCCATATTCACATTGAATCAGTTTAATTATACAAGCATAAATAGACCTGCTATTAACACATAGATTTAAAGCTTTGTTTACCCAGGAAGCATTTCACCATGCTTCTGGTTTGCTCCTGTCTAGTTTCTGAAGATACAAGTAATAGACCCAATACATAAATAGAGTCTACATTTTATTCAAATCATGCTTGAGTTAGCTGAACCAAGAATACTGGACAAGTGAAATTCATACCCCCACTCAGAAAATCTGAAGAGGTTACAGCAGTTTCAATACAAGTTTCAGGGGACTGTCTATTCTATATATCCTACCAAGGGTATAGGTATTATAAACGTCTACTGTTCCAAGGAAAATTAAAATGTACTTCAATTAATACTTGGAATAATATACAGGATATAGAATATAATAGATGAGCAAAGAAAAAATTGAGAAATTTAGGTGTTTTTGCAGAAGTGAAGATAACATTACACAAAAATTATACTATCTGTCTTTTATTTGGCTGTGATAGGTTTATGTCTAATAATAAAACATGAAAATTTCTTTAGATTGACATACACTCTTCTGAATTATGCCTTTCTACCCTGCAATCATTTTTTAGTGTTTCTTTGAAAACATTGTAATAATTTTACCTTAATAATATGGACATAGATAATCTGGACTCCCCCTGATATTCTCAGTCTGGTAATGGTGATATTGTTGTCAGTCAGATTACACTCCAAGGTGTCTTGTGTAATAATAATTCCTGAAACTCTACTTGAGCATGCAAAAGAGAACATGTTCACACTGCAGATGCAGTCCTCGTTTCCTTTAGAAACTCGTCTTGAGACATATTTCAACCTGTGCACCAATGTTTTTTTTTTTGAAAGTGGGGTCTTACTTACCTTTCTATGAAAAGCTAAGAGTTCATCTAGCTGTCCAGAAATTTAGGATATAAGCAACTATTGTGTATAAGTCTGATTTCTCATGCTATGCACAAAATGACAACTAACTCTGTCCCACTGTGGGGATATACAGACTTTCTTCATGATATAAGAAAAGGGAAGAAGGAGTTACAAAAGTATAGATCCTATTGTTTTGTTCTTAAGAAACAAACAAGTTTTTTGGTAGTAAAATAAGTTTGATAACATATACTTCTTTAAGAATTTGGTTTTTAAATCTTATATGATGGTGGTAAATATTTATATAAATTTTAATAATGAATAATGGAGAAATGAGATAGAATATCATTTGGGGGGTTATGTTATTAGGATATGTAAAACGCTGAACAGATATTATCTCAAATAGTTTTTGCAGTAGTTTCACTAAGGAACAATTACTATATTTAATATTTAATTTTGGATGGATGAAATTTAAGAAATGTTCCCAACTTTTCAGAGTTCCTTTGAAGTCTTCAAATTCTAGCTTTTTCTGTAAATAAAATAATCAGAGCCAAGTGTGATTTTCTTCATGTGTTTCTTTCCCAGAATAAGAGGGCGGTGGGACAGAAAGCAATGTGTGGCTTGATGTGGTGTACATTTAATATGAAGTAACAGTATTTGTGATTTGTGCGCACACATATGTAATGAGTTGCAAGCTCGTTGTTAGAGTTCTAGCAACAGTTTTGTGGAGCTACATTGCAGTGAAATATAATTTACTTGTTTGAATCCTTTAATTAATCTACTTCATTTTTAATGAAAACACAGACAAAATAAAACCTATTAAATAGTAGGAAATGGAAAAAAATAGCCAGCCATTAAAGTAAGTTATGGTAAAGAAGTTATCATACATAGCCCAAGGTTCCTTGGAGATGGTTTTGACATCATACAAATTAGAGTCATAGATGCCCTGTAAGTAACGAAAATAGTTTGATCACTAAATGCATTGGTACATAAATTGGAAAAATTCACTGTCTTTGACAGAGGAAACAGCAGCTTTTACTCACCATCCATTAAATTGATGACTATCACGCAAACTAGAGACTATGAAATGTATTGATATGTTGGTCCTTATAGTAAGTGTTTGAAATCGGTTGAGGGGAATAAAAAGGCAGTAATGTATTTAACAGATAGGATTTGTTATGTCAGATCAAGTTAATGAAGGAATCTTACGAAAATAACCATGGACAGTGCAAGACTGGTTGTTAATAGCCCGTCATTTATTTTTTTGGAGGGAAGAATTAAGTCTGTGAGGTGTACTAAATCTCAAAGCACAGACTCCAGTAGAAATGTTTCTTTGAATATACTTACTTACTTTCTTGCAAAAATAAATGGGGAAGAGAGAATTTTCCATTCCAAGAAAAGGCAAGCAGATTTTACAACATGCTTTAGGAAAGCTGAAATTGCTCAGTTTCTGCAAACGAAACTATCTTCTATAAAATAATAAGAAAACTGTCCAACTCAATGGAAGACACACCTTCTCTGTCCTTGGAAAAACCCCATCTTCCTAATACCTCCCACCTCATCCCAAATGTACTGTCAGAAAATAAATCAAATTCTACATGTGATACTACTACCCCAGAATTCCCATTAAGTCACTGTAATATATCTCTGTGATCACAAAGACTGAATAACTCTGGTTTGGATCTGAATTCTTTTTACTAAATAAGAAAAGGGATTTGAGGGCTTCAAAAATTCAAGCTTATTATTAGATATTTTATGTATAGTTTTCCTTCCTCAACTCATATTTACTAGGATTCTTTGCCTTTGGGACACCCTAGGTGAATGTAGATAAGTGAGTTATAGATAAACTGAAGATTGAATTAACTGCTTTATTAGATGGCTGTCATGAGAAAAGTTTATCATAGTACAAGTCCAGGCTATTTTTCCCCACATACCTCATGCTAGTCTCTGTGTGTGTTTGTGTGGTTGTGTATAACATAATGAGGTATAATTTATATGCAAATAATTCAGAAGGCATTAAGTGTACAGAGCTCTGTTGAAAACCCTATGTCCCACAGAGTTAACTTTCTTGAACTTTTAAGTATTCATGGGTAACACATTCTTCCTGTTTGCACAGTGTGTATGTGTGTGTGTGTGTGTGTGTGCAGAAAGAGAGATGCTTATTATTTAAATATTAAAGTATGGGAGTGGCTGGACTTCCCAGGAATTAACAGCACTTACTCCTTTTCCAAATATGTGAGTTTGGGCCCCATTTCCTCTTTGCCAATTCAAAACAACCTGTCACTCTAGCTCCAGAAGATCTCACACCTTTTTCAGACATTACCAGACTCCTGAACTCATGTTCAGATTCTCATGAAGATATACACATATACACATAGATTTAAAATGTTACACATTTGTAACTTGATCCAAAGGGATGTTGTTTGGTGTTATTTTTGTTTTCTAATATTTTCATTTACTGGTTTATATGGGCTGGTGGTAGCTTCCTGAAGTTGTTAAAATGTCCATTTTGTAACTATTTCTGCCCTATTCCTTCATAAATCTCTTTGGACACCTTTGTTAAAACAAAACTAATTTAGAAAACATTAATACATTCATATTTTGTAATGTTTCAGCTACTGGTCAGTATGCCTTTTGTTTATTTGATCTTATTTTCTTTTATTATGTTTTTGTTATCTCTTAGAAGTATGTTTTTTTCTCTAATAAGAGACAGAAAGGGTGTTGATCAGGAGGAGAGATGGGAAGGAATTGGGAGGAATAGGGAAGTGAAACTCTAAGCAGGACATAATGTCTGAGGAAAGAATCTATTTTCAATAAAAGAGAAAATTTGAGGTCAACTATTGTAGTTTTGGTATCAAAATACCAGAGATAAAAATATTTTAACTAGAAATGAGTTGCCAAAAGATCAACTCTTATAAATTAGAGATATTTTAAAACTAAGGGAACATTTGTTAAAAATGTTTTTATATTAATAGAAGGAAAATTATGGCAATTTTTCTAAAGAACAGCAAAATATCTAAGTATGCATATTTTTATTACTGATAAAGGGTCCAAGTCTGCCTGTCTCCAAAATGATGAGACTTTGGCTTAAATTTTTAAACATAATCTAATATAAGATAATTGAGGATAAAATTATAATGAGAGCAATATAAATGTAGCTGAGGATATAAATACCATCAGTTTCTGATGCCAATGTATCTTCCCTTGCTTTGTCCTTGACATAATGTAAGGAAACCAAGTTTATGGTGGATATCACTTATTTAATGAAATGGTGGGAGGTATGTATTCCTTTGTTTTTTTTTTTAAGATTAACAAAAGTTAAGATCTATTTTATAATATAAAAATATTCTAAAATATTAACTGTTGTGATAAGGCAATTTATGATTTATTTTTATGGAAAATTTTTTTCAGTAATTTATAATTTTAGAGCAAAAATTAAATATTTAACTTTCTATCAAAGTTACATCTTCAATACTCTTTATTTGTTCTGTTTGACTGTGTGTGGTGAATAGGTCTCTCTCTCTCTCTCTCTCCCTCTCTCTGTGTGTGTGTGGTGTGTGTGTGTGTGTGCGCATGTGTGCTTGCCTGTACATGTACCAGCATAGCATATAGGTTGATGTCCAGTATTTTACTATATTACTCTCTGTTTTGTTTTCTGAGATATAACCCACTGTGAACTGGAAAATAATATTTCAGCTGAGATTTATGACCAGAGATCACACAGGATTCACTGGTCTCTTCTGACAGCACTATTGGTATCACTGGCTTACCTATCCAGCTTTTACATGGGTTCTGAGACTCCAAACTCGGGCCTTCTTGCAGGCATTTTATCTAGTGAACAGTATTTCAGACCCCAATCTTCAGACGGATTTCCTTCATTGATATACAAGTTACAGGCCAATTCACACTTAACATGATAAACTAAGTACTTGAGGAAAACATTCTGATACACATGTAATTTGTTTCCCCATATCAGTACCATGTACAGATTACAAATATCCATATTTTATTTGTTCACAGAGTGAAGTCTATATAGGAACTTCTCAAATATTTAAATGGAAATTAGACTAGAGTTGTATTTCATTTGGTAGAACGCTTGGATAACATAAACAAAATCCTAGGCGTGATAACCAAGATTGCATGTACTGAGCACGGTGCAATCTTAGTATTAGAGTACGGAAGCAAGAGTACCAAAGACCTAAGTTCATCCTTTTCTCTATAGCATGTTCTGTAACAAACAAAAAAGAAGCTTCTATTGGACCTTTACATTACAAATTATTAGTAGCTACACTTTATACCCTTACTGATAAATCATCCTTGTGATCAGTGAAGTTCATCACGTTAATGAGAGGTGACTTTTATTATATAAACATTCTCCACAATTGACCAGAAATCATAACTCACTGGCTTGTGTAACTTGTAAACTCTTCAGGAGCTTAAAGTCTAGGAGGACCATTTCATATTTAACAATTATGTAGAGAACAATGATCATAGTAATTAAGTTTAGCTGAATATATTTGAACAAAAGATTCAGGAATCAGTCATACTAGGAAAAGAAAAGGTAGTTCAGAGATCACACCAGGAGCAAATCAAGAGGACATTACAGAGAAATGTGAATTTCAGAACCATCTGATTGGACCTAGATTGGCATTTGCCTTGTCATCAGACAACTAATGAGTTGGCAGCCTGTGATTAGTGTAAATTTAGCTGTTGTGATTGGCTGAGAGAATCACTTATTTGCTACAGGTTGTTTTCTGTATTTCCTTGGCAGCTTCTTCACATCTTATTTAATTAATTTTTAAATTGAACTATAATTATGCCATGTCCCTCATATCCTTTATTTCCCTTGACACATTTTGTACCCTCCTCCACAAATTATTCTCAAATTCTGGCCCATTGCTTGTTGTTAGTACATATATGTATAAATATGTAAATACAACCTTTTGGGTCTATTTGTTGTGGCTTACGTGTATATGCTTTCAGGAATGACCTGAAATTGGCATTGGGTAACCAATTGTGCAGGGGGCCGGGGGTCTCATCCTTGGTATAGATGGGTTTTTCCATCCCTAAGCAGTTTTTAGTTACACAAATTGATTTCTTTGACTGCATATTTCTGTGTACCAAAGAAATCTTTGGAAAATATTTAAAGGTCATGTAGATTTTGAGATCATGGAAATGAAGTTTAGTGCAGTGAGCATAAAGTCAATGAAAGGAGGTAGAAGTCAAGGTGGTCATAGACCATATCCTAGCATGTCGCATCTCAAATTGATATAAGGTATGCTTGTAGTAGATTAAATGAATTTTTCACAGTTTTATATTTTAAATTACTTTATATTTATGAATTAATATAAATACTTTCATATAAATTTACTTGGAACTATTCTATGGTCATATTCATATACATTCTTTTAAATTTAAGCTAGCAATGGTACAGAGTGGCCAGCATCTCCACAGTTATGAAGATCAAGTGTATATATCCAGCCCCAGACAGTTTGAGGATTGGAAAGCAGACTAACTGACTGTGATAGAGTATATCATGTATGAAAAGCAACTTGAGTTACCCCAGAGATTTTCATTTGTACAGTGTTCCTCTCATAGTTTCCTGAGATAATTTTGGCTTAACTTCCCATTCATATAAGTGTTTTAAATTATAAAGACAAAAGGCTCTGAAAACATCCAGGGATGTCAGTGAGAGGTTGGCAATTCTGCAAATGTAAGATCCTGGGCATGTAGCTGTGCATGTATTAGGGGTTTTTTGTTGTTGTTATTGTTGTTGCTGTTTGTTTGTTTTAAACATTTTTTATTGATTCTTAGGGGAGTTCACAGCATGTAGCCCAATTCGATTCAATTCTCAGTCCCTCCGCAGGGAGGCCAAAATATGTGAGCCTAATTCCACCTTGTCTGAAGGTCAGAGTTTTTTCAAGGTTATTGTCAACAGCTGTGGCTATTATCCAGACCTGTATTTCACTTGTAGAGAAGTCAATCTGTTTCTATCTCAAGCAAAAGTCTAAGAAACCAACTAAGTTCCTACTCCCTTAGGGAGATAACTACGGATTCCACCCAGGGAGTGGTTTACTTACAGAATGTTTTCCATCTTGTGGTGCAAGCACTACTTGTATTGTTCTAGCAACAGAATGTTTAACTTGTCAACTTGTCTGTTTATTTCCTTGTATCATGATAATGCAGTTTTTTATCTTACTCCTACCTTTCGGAGGTTGGGATGTTAAGAAAATGGAAATTAAATGCCGGTGATTTCAGTATTCACAGGAACTCCCACCCCCCAGTACTATTCTATGATTTCTGTTTTATTATTTCCACTTGTGTCTTCTTACTCTCTACTGACATTTCTAATCCCCACACCCCTACCCTGTTGAGTGGAATCTTTGTTGAAGCTGGCCTTCGACACCTCCATATCAGCCCTTTACCTTTGTAATATTCTCACAAAGGAAAGCTGAAAAAGAAATAAAGATACAAATACGAAAATAAATCAAAAACTAAAGATTTAGTTTAGTTAATCTTAATCAATAAAATCCCGGGAGTCAGATATTTGGGTAAAAACCCAGAATACCAGAGAACTGGGAGCAGCTGCCAATTGCCTCCTACCTGTCTCCTTCCTGCATCCAAAAGGGGCTGAGATCCTGTCTGCACCCCACTTTACCACTTCCTCTTTCCTTTGCCAGAGTGCTGGGATTAAAGACTTGTGCCACCACTGTCCTGCTTTTATGGTTAACTAGTGGCTAGCTCTGCCTTCTCATCTCTAGGCAAGTTTATTTGTCAGAACACAAATAAAATATCACACAACAGAAAACAAAATAAACAAAATAACAATAACAAAAATCAAATAAATTAACAAAAAAAGCCCACTTTGCTCCTTTACTATTCTTTCTTTCTTGTCTCTAGGGAAACCGGGGGGGGGGGGCACTAGGAGGCGGGGTCAGCTTTTCTGTAATGTGGGGAGGACTCATCCTAGCCAGTAAAGTGCAGAGCCTGCTCTTGTACCTCAAAACAGGATTCAACACATGGTTCTCATGGGCAATGGATGTCATTTAGTTTTAAAAACATACAATGCTAGCTCTATGTAGAGATAAGAAGAGGGCTATGCAAACTATAAGAATTTAAACTATGCCAGCAAAAGTTTTAGTTACTAATGTATTTTTGAGTTTTTGTTTGTTGCCAGTCTGTGTTGAGAATTTAGAAATCATTATTGATTTATAATTAGAATGATTTGTAGATAACTATAAATTAATTTGTCTTTAGCTAATTGGGGAACCAACAAAGAGAGCTCCTAGAAGTCCATTTTCAGATATGCTCAATTTAAGACTTTGGGTGGATTTCTCAAGTACTCATAGATTCATATGTAAATTCAGTCAGAATTCTAACCCTTCTGTATTTCCCTGTCACTAAAATGGAGGAGAGAAGAGGATAGCACCTGTGTTTGGCATTGTTCTTTTTCTGCCTACTTACATACATCTTGGCTACCTTGCAATATCTAAATTTTAGATGATTCTCTAACATATCCTTGACCTCAACAATAAAAATTCGACCATGTTCCAGACATCTAGTCAGACTACACTATCTTACATTTTGTTTTTGATATTTGCTGATTCCCCAGTCTTAGAGTTTTTCTGGGTCTTCCTGACATTTTGACATTGCCACCCTATCTTACAATTTCCAACGATCTTTGCAGAATGTGTCAAATAATTGTTCTTACTGAACAGGCAGGTCCTTCCTATTGTCATATAGACTAAAGGATTAAAATGTAAGATTGGTGTCTGGATTCAGTAGAGAGAAAAATAGCCATGATTTCCATTCCAGAATTTTATGTTCTCAAAAGTTGCTTATTCAGAAACAGTTAATACATCCTCACATCCACCGAACAAATCCAACATGGAAGAATATGAAAATAAATGAAAGGTATGTGTATACCTTACAATAACAAGAAAATCTGTCAATGCTGTAATCATCTATACAATCTACGGAGCAAAGGACCTCACTAAGCACAGCTTCAGATTCCCCAAAGTGAGGCATTCCCAGGGGATAAGAGCCATCAAATTGCCCAGAGTGATAGGTACTTTAATTACTGAAGAGACTGACTCGTCTTCCCTCAGGTCCATTTGGGAAATTGTATGAAACAATTTTCCCTAGATTTACTACTGAAATGTGTCACCACTGTTCATCATCTTTTCATTATTTCCACAGATGTGATGAGACAGACTATTTTCCAAATGTGTTATTTGGGTAAGAACGTGGCAGTACACACATGCACACACACACACTCTCTCTCTCTTTCTCTCTCTCTCTCTCTCTCTCTCTCTCTCTCTCTCTCTCACACACACACACACACACACACATACACACAAGCACGCACAGATGCTGTTTGTTTATGGGGAAAATCTGGCAAATTCCTAGAATAAAAGTTTCTTGTTTATTAGAAAAAAAGTCTTATTTTGATAAATGAATGAGGGTCTTTTTTTTTTTCATTTTCTTTATCTAGAACTTTCCTGTAACCAGGGTGAAGTTATGTTTTTACTCTTACTCTTCAGGGAAAGCGAATCTCTTTCTGTTTCCCTCTCTTGCTAAAACTCAAAGAGTTTACTTGTAGTTCTAAGCATTTGACATATAACTTATTAATGCATTTTAATTTTACAAATGCCAGGTAAGATTAACATTATGATGTTAATCAAATATGTCCATGTATTGTATAGGATCCTAGCTAAATTAAAATGTTTTGAGCATTCTTTCCAACGTTCATATTTATTTGGAGCATTTTTTCTTTTGTCTAAATTTGATAACTGCATATGATTTTTGCTAAAGTCACTCATCATTTATAGATAAAATTGTATAATATACTAATGTATACATAAATATTTGCATAAATATTGAAATACTTAACTACACATATTCATAAATTTAAGTATATCTATTAAGAAAATTATCTAATAAGTGCTTGTAAAATTGTAAAATACACATACATCACATATGAGAAGACTGAGGCTTTTAGCACATCTGGCCACTTACAATAGGTTTCCAATTTCTGACTTTAATACAATATGTTCCATTTTCTCTCATTTATAAAGGATATTTCAACACCCTTTTGGTGCAAAGTAAAGAAAGAGGGGGTAGTTAGAAGAATGGAGAAGAAAAATGAAGATGGAAAGAAAAGAGAAGACAATAGACCACTATAATTGTTCAATTTAATATTAAATATTCCATTCTTGAAATAATGTCAGATTAGGGAGACATAATTTACTGATAAAAATTACAGATACACAGTATCCATATGTGTGTGTAGTTGGGATTGAACCAAGGCTTGAAACATTCTATGCTCACACACTATCATAGACCTGTAACCTCAACTCTCTGCTCACTCTTGCTTTAGAAGTAGGGTCCAGCTGTCTTGCTTAGGTTGTCTTAGAAGGTAGCATTCTATCTCCTCAGCCTGCAGAATTCTAGAAATTTTAGGTGGGTCCCAAAGCAATGTATTAAAACCTAACAGATGAAAACTGATGGCATTCGTAGTCTTGTAGAAATTATTATTTCAAATTACAAAATCCCCCAAAGGCTCTGTTTGAGGACGTCAACAATTCCATTCTCCAGGAAATATATAATTTTCTCTCATACATAACTAAAAGAAAATAACCTATGTTTATTACCATTCTCTTGAGCATGCTAATATTGGATGCTACTGTTTGGATGTCAGGATACTTATCTTTACAAAGTAAATGGCTAGAAAGTTGCAATCTCTTTCCTTCTTTTAAGCTATATTCATTGTTTTCAGAAAGTTCCCTGCCTAGGTTGTGCTTCGAAGAATGGAGCAAGCTGTAGGGAGGAGGGGATGTTCTTTCTAAGCCAGAATCAAGTAGATTTGTTGGTGTGTGCTTGGATCCTGGCACTTAGAGGTGAGTGAGCAGAATAGTATTTTTGAAGTTAGTCAGGATGGTATATCAAGTCCAGGACAAATTGAAGACAAAGAGCAAGACACTATTTTAGAAAAAGAAGTGTCAAAAATCACTTATACATTGAATATACTACTGAAACTAAGCAGACATAAGTGTGTACTCTATAAAAATGTTGAAAAAGCTAGAGAGATGACCAAGGGGTTGAGAGCACTGGGAGCTCCTCCAGAAGACACAAGCTTATTTCCCAAAACCCACATGATAACTTAAAATGGTATACAACACCAGTTCCAAAAAATCCAAAGCCCTATTTGGTAGGCACATAGTTCACATATGTGAACTATGATTATCCCTTTTCCAACCTTTTATCAGTATAACAATTTCAGGAGAAGCACCCCTGAGCAAGTCATGTTAACTTGGAGCAAGAGCAGAGAGAGCTAAAAAGCATCAGCTCTGATCATATGCCATCTCTTGGAATTAATACAAGCTCTCTGTTTGCAGAGGCATTATTATGTAATAAACTCATCTTTAAAATCTCTAATATTTGCTAACCTTTAAATGATTAGGAAAATTTTTGGCCTAGACATCGTCATTTAACAACATTTAAGATTTAACTGGAGCATATTATCTTTCTGTCATTTTACTAAAATGCATTATTATTACAAAACATGTTGAAGCCATGATTTTCATTAAAGAATTTATTTCTCAAATGAAAATTCACTACTTGGTTTAGCAGGCAAGGAAGGAGAAATACATTCAGACTTAGAAGGTGCTAAGCCTCCTTGAGCCACACTGCATGAGTCCTGATTTCCTTCTCTACCCTTTGACACCAAATGTGGATGATGCTGTGTGCATAACCAAGACTGGGATTCACCGACAATTCTTCTGGCCACAGGAGCAAATGAATTCACATGCACATACTCCCCCACCACACACACACACACTCACACACACACACACATATATATGGTGATATTTTGTTTATGCTATAACAAATAAAGCTTGCATGAATACCAGAGAAGCAGAGTAGCAGCCACTGGAGAGTTCTTACCTCGACCAATGTTCAGACCAAAGGGCTGACCCTGTTTCTTTGAATCCTCAGACGGAATGCTGTCTCCACAGAACCTCAGAATGAATTCTCAGACTGAGTCCCATCTCTATGAAACCTCAGTCTGCATGCTTGAATTGAATCCTCAGACTGCAACTGAGCTCCTGTCTCCTCCTGATTTATACCCCTCTCTGCCCAGCCATATCACTCCTGTCTCCACCTGCCTAGTGCTGGGATCCCAAGTGCTCGGATCACCTTTGTGTGAGCTCTGTTTCTCTTTTAGACAGATTCAATCTCAGGTAGTCCAGGGTGTTTTTATCTCCTGAGACCTGAGATTAAAGCTATGAGCCCCCATTGCCTGGCTTCTGCGTCTAACTAGTTGCTTAGCTCTGCACATCAGACAATCTTTAATTGTTAAAACACAAACAAAATATTACCACACACACACACACAATAAAAAATTGAAAATAGGATCAGACATGATAGTACATATCTCTAATCCCAGCCTTTGGGAAGCTAAGATAGATCGATTTTTATTAGTTCTGAGCCAGCCTGATTTGCACAGTGGTATTCAAGTTAGCCAAGAATACACAGTAAGATCCTGTCTCAAAAATAAATAAATAAACCGTTAAAGTTTGAACCTTTTAAGATTAATATTAGGTTTGGGGAAATCTGCTTTTTCTGTTAATACATAGAGTCTCTCATGACTTAGAAAGTCAGAAATTGTTCCTTCCCTCAAGTTGTGCTGGCAAGCACTTAGTATATTAGTCAACTCAACTCCCAAATTTCCAAGTCCCTTGTAGTTGATGAAATTCCTTTGAAAAATCATGTAATTTTCATTAATTCAATATTTCATCACAATCCCAATGAACATGTGTCATAAATTACTCCTAGAATTGGGAAGACATAATCGATATGTTAGACAAATGCTGGCCCAGTATTAGCTTTCCAACAGAAAAGAGAGAAAAACGCATCGATTATAGATATAGACTAGATGTTTCTCAGGATCAGAGAGCAACTAGAGAGATCAGGAAATGTGGAAAGGACATAGTGAGGAGGGTAGAAAGTGAGGCTCTCCATGGTTAGGTGTCTGACTTGCATTATCAGGTTAATCAATAATTTATATTATCTTTATCAATCTATAGTAATTGGTCAGGATTATAGGTTTGGATTTCAGTTTTCTCACACGCTCGTCTGTCACTGATGATACCCACTCATTCTCCACTCTCCTGAACTCCCTCACTCTTCCCAGTCCCCTTCCCAGTTCATCATTTGCTTAAACAATTTCTCCATGGGTCAAAGAAACACACGACAAATGTTGCTCTGGTCTGGTTTCTTTCTCTTAACATAATGTTTTCATTCAGAATCACTTTTCTGCACAGTTATGACTGAATAGTACACTATTATGTATATATAATACTTTGCTAGTTAGTTTTTATTACTTGACAGAAACTAGAGTTATCTGAGAAGGAAGAATCTATATTGAAAGGATTTCTGCATCACTTTGGCCCATAGGAAAGTTTGGCCTGTTTGGCAATTTCCTCATTAACAATTCATGTTAAAATGGTGTCAGTAGGTGGTGACAACATTGGGCAAATAGTCCTGGGCTATATAAAAAGCAAGCTGAGAAAGCCTTAGAGAGCAAGCCGATACAGAGCACTCCTCCTTGTTCTCACGATTTAATTCCTCCCTCTAGGTTTCTGCCCTGAATTGCTGCCCTAAATTCTCCAGTGATAGATTATGGTCTGGGAGTTGTAAGAAGTAAAGACCCCTCTCCCTTAAGTTGGTTTTATCACTGCAACATAGAAATACAATTAGGATATCCACTGATGGACACCAGGCTAACTGTATATTTATTTTACCTATTGCAAATATCACCATGACAAGACAAATCAGATAGGGATTACTTTTGGATCCTGACTTTATTTCTCTCTGACGTATGTCATACAACATTATGTCTAGGTCATCCAGCATTTCCTTCTTTAAGAATCTCTCTATTGCTTTCCATAATGGCTGCACTAATTCAACATTGTGAATCTTTCTTGTAACTTCCATACATATTTTCATACCCACCTTTCTAAAAGAATATGCATCAGTGTGATTTTTATGATCTTTTGGAAATATCTCCAGGAGCACACTTACTAAAGGGTATCCTTCTTGATTGGGAAAACATCTCAGTATTCTCCATGTGAAAGTCATTGCTCTTTCAACCACGATTCAGACCCCATGCTTAACTTACACGTGAACTTGATGTCCCAGCCTTGTGTTAGTTATCTTAGTGTGTCCTTGAGGAAACCATTTCACACTCATTGTCCTCTAGCCTGGGGGACTACTCAAGCTGATGCCTCCTCCGTATGACTTTGCTGGCACAAGTCCACAAATTTCTTTGCAAGCAGATTTATTTGTCTCACTCTTTTCTAGTCCACCCTATCATTTCAACTTTATTTTTATTTTTCCTCAACAGCTGCAGTTAGTCTTATGACTATGTTTCTTTCATTAAAAGCCTGTACTTAACAAAACCTGGGGGGCTGTAATTAACACATTGTACACAACTTGGAGGAATGCTGTGGCGTGTGCCTTTCATAAAGAAAAGTTTCTATTCCAAACTGCTTATTTTGCTAAATTCTTTTAAGAACTTTAAAATACGATTTTCAAAGGATAGCAGGGGCCAAAAAGTGTTCTTTAAGGAAATGCAAGATTGCTGCAATAAAAGAGGGTACACACCACCACGACAATGCCTCTAGTCCTTGTTTCTAGAACAGGAACAGCAATGAAGGCTAGGAACAGCAGTGACTTCATTTGTCTCGCTTCCTCTTCTTTATTTTGAGTAACTTTCTCATGAAAGTTTTCATTTGGTTGAAGATGCCTTGCCCATTCATCCAATGATAGACAGCTAGAATGATGCCACAATAGGACATCTGTAAACAATACTGTGATAAACCTAAGCACAGAGGCATTTCGTTCAAATCTGCTCTTTTCTCTAAATTTTATTTTTGAGAAATATGGCTATATATGTATTTGCATTATTTCCCTCTTCTTTCTTCATCAAAACTGTTCTATATGCGTGTTTTTGTTCTCTTTCAAATCTATGACCTCCTTTTTCATTAATTGTTGTTCCATGCATATCTGCATAGGAATAAACATTTGTATTTCCAAATTTATTCTCCTCGGTGTATATGGTGTTATTTGTGTCTATGTTTTCAGGTCTAACCAGTATGTATATACCGAGTGAAATGAAGTAGATGCTCTTCATGGTCTGGCCAATGTCTAGGAGAAACAGAGTCAGTTTGGATATCAGTGTGGTGATTTTTCAGAAAATTGAGAATCAACCTACCACAAGACCCAACAATTGGGAATATACCTAAGGGATGTGCACTCATACCACAAAGACATTTGATCAACTGTGTTCATAGCAACATTATTTGTAATAGCCAGAACTAGAAACAACCTAGATGCCCCTCAACTAAAGAATGGTTAAAAAAAATGTGGTACATTTGCACAAAATGGAGTACTATTCAGTGGTAAAAACAAAGACATCTTGACATTTGCATGCAAATGGGTGGAAATAAAAGAAAACCATTCTGAGTTTAGTAACCCAGATCCAGAAAGACAAACATGTTTGCTCATAAGTGGATATTAGACAAAAACCAAAGGATAATCAGTCTATAGTCAATGACCCCAGAGAAACTAGGTAAGGAGGAGAACTCTAAGAGAAACATACATGGATCTCCCTGGGAAGGAGAATTAGACAAGATCTCCCGAGAAAATTGGGAGCATGGGGGTATGAGAGAAGGGAGGGCAGAAGAGGAGGAGGAAGGGAGAAGCAGGGCGGGGGAGAACATGAGGGAATAGGATGGTCAAGATGGGGGAAGTACAGAGAGGGAGAAAAGAGATATCTTGATTGAAGGAGACATGAGGGAACTATCAAGAAACCTGGCACTAGGGAAATTCTCAGGAATCCATAAGGATGACCCCAGCTAAGATCCTAAGCAATTGTAGAGAGCATATCTTAACTAGCCTGGCTTTATTTTCAGATTGATAAATACCTTGTCACCATAGAACCTTCATCCAGCAACTGATGGTAGAAGATACAGAGATCCACAATACAGCACTATTCTGAGCTCCCAGAATTCAGTCGAAGAGAGCAAGGAATAATATGAGCAAAGGAGTCAAGACTATGTGGGGATACCCACTTAAAACAGTTTTCCTGAGTTAATAGGAGCTAGCTGACTCTAGCCAAACAGCAGGGGAATAAGCATAGGGACAAACTAGGCCCTTTGTGAATGACCATTGTTTGGTGGGAGCAGTCTTTGGGTTTACTGGTTGTAGGACCATAATTTATCGCTACTGCTTGAACTGGCTTTTGGAGCCCATTCTCTTTTGAAGAATATCTTGCTCAGCCTAGATAAAGTGGGGAGTGCCTTGGTCTGTTCTCAAAGTGATGTGCCAGACTTTGCTGTCTCCCCATGGGAAGCCTTACCTTCTCTGAGGAGTGGATAAGGTTGGGTTGGGGAGGAAGGTAAAGGGAGCATGAGGATGGCAGGGAGTGGGGACTGTGATTGGTATGAAAAAATGAGAAAAAAATTGCTTTTGAAAATACTCATAAAAAAAAAGACCCACATTGGAGCATGGGACTAAGCTCCCAAAGTCCCAATGTGGAGCAGAAAAGAGGGAGAACATGAGCATGGAAGTCAGGACCACGAGAGGTGCGCCCATCCACCAAGACAGTGGGGCTGATCTATTGGGAGCTAACCAAGGCCAGCTGGACTGTGACTGAAAAAGCATGGGATAAAACCGGACTCTCTGAACATGGCGGACAATAAGGGCTGATGAGAAGCAAGGACAATGGCATGGGGTTTTGTTCCTACTTCATGTTCTGGCTTTGTGGGAGCCTAGCCAGTTTGGATGTTCCCTTCCTAGATCTGGATGGAGGGGAGAAGACCCTGGACTTTCCACAGGGCAGGGAACCCTAACTGCTCTTCAGACTGGAGAGGGAGGGAGAGAGGAGTGGGGGGAGGGGGAGTGGGCGGGAGGAGGGGGAGGGAAATGGGAGGCTGGGAGGAAGCAGGGATTTTTTTTTCAATAAAAAAAAGAAAATACTCATAAATTAATTTTTAAAAAAAGCATAGACATCATCTGTCATCCGGAAGTTCTTGGCCTGTGCCAGGCTCCACATTAAGAGCTTTGCATTTGGGTTATTTGATTTCTTATGAATTCTGTAATACATATGTCATTTTATTCACTTGCCATATAAGACAAAGTCATCTTTAAAATGATGAAAATGAGGAAATGTAATGAACTGAAAGATTAGCCTGTGGTCATTTGATGATAGGATATGGGGGTGTTGAGAAATCTGTGAAAAACACGTGCTGAGGGAAGGAGAGTGGCTACGGTAAATACTAAAAAATAACAAGTTGCTATTGTCTTAGGTTTTTCAAGTGCTTCAAAGGACACAAAGGACAGAAGAGATAAACATAGCAAGTGATGGCTAAAGAATGAAGCGCAGTCTCAAAATACTCATCACAGTGCTTAAATAGGTTAAGGGAATGAGCTTGATGTACAAATTGCTGAACCTTGAGAAGCCCATGTGGCAAAAGTTTCGTATCTTTAAGTTAAGCTGAGCTGTTTTGATCAGTCTTTGTTTTCTTGACGATTAGCTTGTCCTCATCTTCCTTTCTCATTGTAAGAGATAACGCTCCCCCCCCCCCGTGTAACCACATTAAGATTTATGCACATGTTGTTTAGAAATCTCCAAAGTTTGTGGATAATCATAGGCTCATGTATTCATATATGCCTTCTGTGTAATTATACTGAGGCTGCAAAATTTCAGACTTATTCTAGGAACAGAAGAAAATCCTATGTGCGAAGATACATTTCCAATGCATTCACATTACATTTCAAATGAGACTAAAGAAAGTTTAATGGCTGAAAATTTCTCATCATAGTTGAACCCAGGAAGTAACGACTGGCATCAGTAAATGTGCATGCACTTTGCTCTGTGCAGGGATGAGTATCTGGGGGTGCCGCAGGCACAAGGACACGCTGTGCTTAGACTTCAAAGAATCAGCTTGTGTAGGACTTGTAGGACTTTCTTAACTATTTTATCACTCCAAATGAATCACAAGCTGGACCATCCAAAGCGTTCATAATCTTGATAATAAACACCAACTGTCACTATTACAGGGAACTCAGTTTTCCGGTGACAGAATTCCACAGATGACTAAAATATGAGATAAATTATCCACGAAGCTGTTCCATATTATGTTACATTCTGTGGATTCCTAGCCACCTTTAGTAGATAGACTGTTGTCATGTGGAAGGAATTAGTGTTATTAATGATGGTGCAGGACCAGCATGGTGCTATAATGCAAGGAATGAGAAAGAAACCTGACAAAAAGAACTTTTCTCCATTAGAAGCAGGAAAAATCTCTTGTATGCCAATACTGACAGCCCACATGAATTTCTAAGTTGGAGATTTAGCTTTTATTCTGATTTCTCATTAATTTAACCAATAAAACATGACCAAATTCTGATTGTGATTTTGATTTATGATTCCATCTGATTTAGGTAGCAGGCCTTGGCGTTTATTAAGAAAATGGAGAATAGAATCTACTAGATATTCTTTATGACTGGTACATTAAATATAAAAGGTGTTGTGATCATTGGCATGTGGTATAACACGTGTGGAAAGAATGAGATTTGCAGTCACTGAAAGTCATGTTCAAAGTGAAGCTCTGCCAACACCCATCAGTCTAGAAAACCTTTCGGGGTTTCACTTAGCTAGTTTATCCAATAAAGAAAGCTACACTCATCTCACCAGGAGGGTTATGAAGATCAAGCCCATACTGCTCTCTGATGTGCTTGTGTCCATGTCTGGTATGTGATTGGTGATCAAATCTTATCTATTTTTGTTTTAGTGGTTTATTTTCTATAAATCAAAATATCAGAAGTGGTATCAGAGAAAAATTAAAAACAAAACAAATTCTTCAAAAGTATAAAATTCAATAATGGAAATTATAAAAGGCTTATGTATAAAAATAGAATAGAATGCAATAAAAACATAGTGGTTAATTACATGTTGTATAAATGTGATCTTTGCAAAAACTGGAAATTTTTCTAGAAGCATCTAAATCTTAATTTACACTTAATAATCCAAATTATCAATGGACAGAGACATTATAATTCATGGTACTTTCAGAATAAAGAAAAGTTATGTGTGTGTGTGTGTTATATTTTAATGACAAGGAAATTAATGAGTCAAGCTTGACATTTAAGATGACAGTTAACTTCTAAGCCAACTTTGATGCCATATGTAAATATACCTTCATGATTCTGGATTAAATAAATTTTATGATTGTGGCACTAGTGTTGATCTTTATATATCTAAAAACTTAAACACTTAAAATATATATATATAGTATATATATATATACACTTTAACAAATAAAAAATAATAAAATTTAACTTGATACTTTAAAAATTATTACTATTATTAATTTGAAAGCATAAAAAGCTACTACTTTCTACTTATGTGTACTTACTCTTAACAGTGCTTTTCAATATGACGAAGCGCATATATGTACAGGTATACACAAATGGAAAGGTGGGAAAGCATGGTTTTATAAACCATATATTTTTTTCCTCATGCAATAGTTTAAAATAATTCAGCATTGCCAATTTTATTATCCATGAAGAATGATAGTACAGCTCTAGAATAAGTAAATCTACTCAGATTTTCTTAGATAACACTTAACTCCTACCTGAAGAGAAAACCAAATATCCTGAGACCTTCTATATATGACCTTCTCTAATCATTTCTTAATCTATTGATAAAAAGTAACCTGATGGTAAATCATGATTTTATGTATAAATGTACCTTTTACTTAGAGTACCAACTGTGTAAAACAAGTATTGGAATCTTCACACCAACAAATTTTCATTGATATGTAAATGCTATGAGAAAAGAGTGTCTTGAAAACTCTAAGCAAAAAAAATATGGACAAAAGCTCATAGAGACTGATAAATTTAGAGAAATGTAAACATGTAAGAAATAATATATAACTCAGATACTCCTATACATTTATACAGTAGGCTGCTGAATTCATGGGCTCCCATCAACAGATTTAGCCGACAGCATATGAAAAATCTTTATACTGAATTAACTGTATCTGTGTTAAAACTGTACATTATTTCCTATTGTGATTTCATGAACAAGTAAATACAAGAGGTATTTGCCTAGGATCAATATTTTATAGGGATCATCAACAACTTAGAAATTATTTAACGTGTATGAGAAGATGTGCATAAACTTTTCATAATGTGCTTGAGAATCCATAGATTTTCTATAAAAAGCCAATCCCTTTCTAAAACTAAATCATGATATATATATTTCAGTATATATATTTAAATTAACTATAAATTTATAGTTATATATTATACACACACATACGGCAAAATGAGGTTGGAGAGTTCAGTCAGGCCTGAATATAGTACATGGCACCCAGGTAGGTCTGTTCACAACATTTATAACCCCAGATCCTGGGATCTCTGATGCCTGTGACCTCTCTAGTTACATGCATTCGTATGAACATGCCTCTAGCACTTCATACAAAGACATAATTTTTAAAACAATCTTCAAAGTTAGAAGTATACCCATAATGATGGTTGTAATTCTAAAATTCCTAATTATATTTCCTTTGACTTATTTTTCATCATTGAAATCATTTGTACAGAAAACATTATCTGTCCCCATTACTGTCCTTTATGAGTATGCACAATTAAAAATGTGAAAATAATTTCATGATGACATGAAGAATTACAGTTTGAAGAACATGCATTTAAGCTACTCCAGTATACAGAAATGTTAACAATGAAAATAGCTTGGTCTCATCTTTGCCAGTATCTGTGCTTTCCAAACAAAATGAGTGAACCTACAATCTCCCTTTTATTTTTAAAGGAAACTGTAAATATTGCAAATGTTCAACTGTTAATATGTATTTCTTGCATTTGATAAATTCTTTCATGAATGTAAAGTTCATTTGGGGTTATTTTTTATCACTATTAAGGTGATCAGATAATTCCACCAACATGAGTAAAATGTATTAAACAAAAACAAAAATTAGCTTTTAATTTTAATTCTATGGTAGGTTACACTTCACGATAATTTTGCTTTTTAATGCTAGAAATAAGGGTTTAGTTGAATCTCTATCCAAATAGAAACTTAATAGTGCTTATTTCATGCTCATATGCTCAGAGTTTTGGTCCAATTTGTTTGTAATGAGTTAGAGTAACTGATATGCTAATCAATGTTAGTTAATTAAAAGTAGAGTTTCTACTTACAAAACGCATTAAGCTGCTGAGCATATTGCATGCTAGATGACCCAAATCAGATATTTGAACTCCTAAAATGAGGAGGAGTGGTGCAAAATCTTTTAGATGTGCTTCTAGAAATAGCTCTCAGATCCTCCTGGAAACCTATCTTTCCTGGGGATGAGAAGGCCTGTGTTATAGCATATATTCTGCTGCCAAGTCATTTGCTCAGTTTTCCAAGGTCAGAGACAGACACCTAGGTAAGGCTTAGCCATATCTTCTCGGGATCTCACTGCCAAAATTTAAAGTTAATTGAAATACTTCATAGTTCTGTGATTTTAGAATAAATAACATCTTTCTGATTTTCATAATTAGGAATAAATAATGTGCTACCTTTGTGACATTTGTGCTTAATTAAAGATTATAACTGATAAAGAGTGAAATTTCATCACTGAAGAAGTAATATAAGGCTTTTATTGAAATTACGAAACCATTCTATCACCATACTTCTAAAATGTAACTGTTCAAAGAAAAATTTCTACAAATATAGATATGGTAACATAATGTAAGAGAACTTTACAAGAACCTGATCTAAATCTGAACATGGTACCCTAACACTCATAGGCTGGGGCCAGTGGATAAAAGAATTGTGTGTTCAAACTCAATCTGTGCAACACGGGAAAAGCCTGTCTAAAATAAAAAAAAAGAAATAAAGCAAAACAAACAAAATATGCAAAAATGTTATTTGTAGTGTATTTTTGTGCATGTTACTCAAATATATATTCCATGATTACCCGAATTTTGGGAAACATTCTGTTCTTCATATCTATACAAAGTAGTTTCATACACTTTCCCAGAACACACAGCATATTAATGTGTAGAATGAATTATTAAGACTATGTCCCAAAGAGCTGTCTTTCTTTTTCTCCTCCCTTCCTTCCTTCCTTCCTTCCTTCCTTCCTTCCTTCCTTCCTTCCTCCCTCCCTCCCTCCCTCCCTCCCTCCCTCCCTTCCTTCCTTCCTTCCTCCCTCCCTCCTTCCTTCCCTCCCTCCCTCCCTCCCTCCCTCCCTCCCTCCCTCCCTCCCTTTCTTTCTTTTTTTTTCTTTCTTTCTTCACTCATTTTCCTTTTACAGGAAAGAAAGATTGTGTTGTGGAATAAGTAGAATTTTAGAGATTAAGACTTATGTCTTGCAGAAGTAGTTTAGAAAATAACAAGTTATCAAAAGTGAAGCCTACTTGGAATCTCACTCGTCCCTGACCAACATCACGTAAATTGAATGGTGAGCAACTAGGAATAAAGATGAAGGTCCCTTTGGGGAGGTGATAGGGGTTTGAAATCTAGGAAAGAAAAATTAATCTTGGATGTCGTGTTCATTCCGTACATTGAGAGTAATAATAGGACGCATTCTAGTGTTCACCGCCTTCCTTTTGTGTAACCACAAAGAGGAAACTGTGCATCTTCTCCTGTGCTCAACTTGAAACCCTTTTGTTTTGAAACATCAAAGATAGATCTCCATATGTGGAAAACTATAGAAGCAATTTGTTTTTGTTGATTGCTTCCTTCTTAAAAGAATTAGAGGAAAGCTGAAGGGAGTTTGGTGCCCCGGAAGACAGAGTCTGAAATAAGATTGAGGGGGTGGGTAGCACATGCATCCTGAGGTTAATGCTATTAAAAGTTAACTAATTCTTTCTGGAGGATGCATATCATTTGCAGTAAAGCATCTGCCAACTGTTGTAAAATATCAGGATGTCTGGGCCTGTCATTCAGACAAACCAATGAAAGCAGGCCATTTCCTGCAGGGGGCATGATTAAAACCAGACCCATTTTCACAGATAATCCTTTTATAAATCATGGTAATAAAATGGCCATCATGACAGCGACTCAGTGGAATATTTTCACAAGCTCAGCTGTATCCAGGCAACAACAATATCTTAACTCACAAGACAAAAAAGGCAACCTGGGGTCCCAGAAGTTCAGAAGAAGATCCCACTGTCTGGTTCTCTTTTTCCCAGAGGGGAAGTGATGGGACAGATGCCTACATGAGCTCTATATGCCTCTGATTAAGGCAGCCTGCTTTATTTGCACGTCAGAATCAATAGACATGAGGAATGTAGAAGTCTCTGAACTCTTTCCTAATGCTGGGAACTGATGGATGTTGCAGGGGGAGGGGGGTATTGTAAGGTCTGTTATATAAACATCTACTTTGCGTCTCTTCTTTAGTTTGAAAGAATCACTTGTTCAGCAGGGACTATAGAGAAAGAAATAAATGTCAGGCACCAAAGCATTCTCTGTTCAACTGTTTGCATGTGTTATTACAAATGAACAGTGTCATCAATATTGCTCATCAATATTGCTGAGAAAATGGACTAACATGTCTCATTATTATTACTATCATGTGTCACAGTGAAATAAAACCATGTCTTTTCTAGACCAGACAATATCTCTGTGTAAACCAACCTTGAATCCTTGCAAACTTCTTTGGCCTCAGACTGTCTAGGCTCAGAACAGATTTGTCTATTTCAAACAAACAAACACACAAACAAAAATATCAAAGGTCTCCTCATTTTCAGAAGTACTAAACAGGATAAAATGCAAAAAAAAAATCACTATAACAATAGTGGGGAGGGTGCCTGAACTGACCTTGCCCTGTAGTCAGATTGATGACTATCTTAAATGTCATCATACCACCTATATTCAGAAACTGATGGAAACAGGTGCAAGAGGAACTACAGTGTATCTTTAAGGTAAGCTCCCAAAATGCAGTGATGATGCAAAGAGAGTGATGAGTGAGAATATGAGCAAAGTGATCAAAACAAAATGATGGGGATACCCACTGAAACAGCTTAACTGAGCTAGTGGAAGCCTTCCAACTCTGGATTCTCAGTGAGGGAACTTGCTTAGGACCAAACTAGGCCCTCTGAATGTGGGTGATAGCCATATGGCTACATATGGTACATAACGGTACAAAATCTTTGGGTAGATATCCAGACAACGAGATGTTTTTGTCAATTCCAGAGTTTTGAAAGTTGCTTACAATGTACTTCCTGTTTATTTAGATAATATTATATCCTTCTGGAGTCTTTGATGGAGTTAAAAATTTATAGTTATAGTTTTCTTTAGTTATAATAAAAAGATATAAATATTTAAGCTGTAATTCTTGATTGATACCTGTTTTGTTTTATATAATTGTACTATGTTAAAGTTAAAACCTTCCTGTTTTATTTAAATAGAATGATGTGGGATTCCCTTCTGTATGCTGTGAATATCATTGGTTAATAAAGGAACTTCTTTGGACCTATAGCAGAGCTATAGGGGAACAGAGCTAGGTGGGGAAAACTAAGATGAATGCTGGGAGAAAGGAGGCAGAGTCAGAGAGAAGCCATGGAGCCACCTGAGACAAATGTGCTGAAACTTTGATGGTAGACCACGACCTCATGGTGATGCACAGATTACTTGAAATGGGTTAAATTAAAATGTAAGAACTAGATGATAAGAAGTTAGAGCTAATAAGCCAAGCAGAGTTTTAAATAATATAGTTTCTGTGTAATTATTTCATGTCTAAGTGGCCCCTCCTCCAACAGACTGTGTCCACAGAGACCCTTCTGTAGGCTTCCATCGGGGTTCTTCTTAATTCAGTTGTTGTCCTTGTTCTATGCATGCTTCTTTGATTTTCTGCACTTTGGTTTTGTATATTAGTTTATACTTTTTTATTTATGTTCTTTTTCATGTGTGACAGTAATGGAACATTAAATCCAAGGCTGCACACAGACTAGGCACATGCTCTATATCTGAATCACATCCTAGCTCAGTCTTAACATTTTATTTTAAGACAGAGGTTTGCTAAGTTCCATAAATCAACTTCTAAAACAGGCCAGCCCTGGTTTTACTGTCCTCCTGACTAGCTGGTATAATAGATCTCCACTACTGTGTCCAAATTTTACCCCCTTGTTAATAGCCTGCTCTTTTGATTACTGGTAAGAAACCTCTTATTTGGTTGCTACAGTTAGCTTGCTTATATATGTGCTTTGAAATTTAGCCTCAAGTACATAAAAAAAAGGATTCTCAAACATGTTTCTTTGACCCTCTTAGAAAAACTTTTCAGTGACCAGTTCATGAGCATGTCTATGTCTAATCTACGCTGCCTTCATATCATTCCTATGGAACCCTGCCAGAATTCCTGTTCTTGGGACTTTGTTTCATAATCTTGTGTGTTACTCCTTACTTCTCATTTTTCACTTTTTAAAAATATTATTATGATTCCTTCCTAAAAATTATTCTTGGTGATTTTGTATCTTCGAATCATATTCTTAATGCCTATTCTCAAAGAACACAATTCAGTGTGCCAGGAGAAGAGAGAGAAATACAAGTTGAATCTTGAAAGAAGAGTGAAATGAAGGACTGGCTCAATTTTGTATTTAAAATTTAGTAGTTATCTAGTATCCAGAGTTGCATTATCCCAGTAAAAAAAAATATCACAACACACACACACAGACACACACACACACACACACACACACACATACACACACACAAGGGATGTTTAGTAAGATGTATGAAGACCATGGGGTAGATAGAAATAACCACATTGATTAAGACATTAACAGTTCAGAATTGCACGAAGGCATCTAGGATTGATTGAGTCTGGCTTTGTCTTAGGTTCTGCGCTTAAAGATTTAATGCTTTAAATTCATTTTCCTCACATCAGTGCACAGTGTCAGAATATGGGCCATTGTTTTTCTCATGTTGCACATACAGAAACAGGGGCTTAACAATGTACTATAATTTATAATTCACATGGGTTTGACTTGGAATGCATGTCTTTATTAGTCTGACTGCTGAAAGCTTAGCTTCGGGTCTACTTGTATAATTTGCTTACCAACCTATGAGGTTTTATTTATCTATTTTTTTGAATGATATGTCAAGACAGATAAGGTTAGAAGTATGGATACTCAAGTTAATTTGATATCTGCCTGCAGCAAATTTTATGTTTTAATGAAAATATTCTGTATTCCCTGCATGTATCTTTTGAAAAGAAGAGACACGATAGACATTATTAGAATCAATATAGGACTTGTGTTCTCTACTCTCAATTAGTACCTCACATTCTTCTCCCACAGGCTCTGCTCTAAATCCAAACCTCAGAAATGTTAAGTGACATCCTCAAGGTAGGATTGGTAGTACAACCAATTTTTCTTCTGACTTCCAATCCAGGTAGATTTCTTTCCAAGAATATCATACTAACTTATTGTATCATTGCAGGTTCTGGGTAAAGTCAAAATTGGTTGAGGTTGAGACTGGTATCCAAACGTAACTTTCCCGTGGAGATGCCAAAACAAAGACTCTCTAATCCACAACTTTCTAGTGGAATGTTAGAGTCAGCATCTCTTCTCATCTGTCCACCAGCTCTCTGCTCCTTGGTTCAGCTTTATTTTGAAGCGCTTATTTAGATTATTTCAATAAGATTGTTACTGAAAAATTGGTAAATACCTTCCTGGCTCAAGCTCAATAGTCATCACAGAAGGCACCAAGTGTTTAGTCAACATATTTAAATATGTCATACAAGAAATAATTTTGATTTCTGGGTATAATTCCAAATTTGTGACTTTATCCATAGCCTGGAGATTGAAAATATGTAGGAAAGAGGCTAAACATCCGTAGATGTTGTTGCCTCTCTGTGCAGCCACAGAGAGGTGAAGAAACTCTCAAACAAAAGAGGATAATTAGCATGGGTTTCTTTCTCTTGGGTTGATTTCTGACTACAGTGACAGGATGAAGAGGAACTTGTGCTTAGGATAGATATCCTGGACAACTTCATTTCTCCACAGCCACCCTTCCCTTTTGCTATTTTATCACTTTAATATACAAGCTCATAATTCCCACATGGGTTTGCACAAGTATTGCCCCTTGACCACAGTAGAATTGCTCTTCAGCAATGAGCTGGCAATTTTCCCATGTGTTTTAATATCTGCTTCATTTATCTTACCTTGATCTGCTCTGACTCTTGAAAACTGTATTTGACAAGCTACCTTCAGGATCTGCGGGCTATGGGAAGACACTGAAACAGGGAATAAAGCGTTGCTGGTGGGAGAGTTGTATTTGTTGTTACTGCATTCCTTTCTATGCAGAAATTCCCTACTTTATGATGTTGCAGCCCTGCATGACTGTATAACTTGTCTTTGTCTCATTGTTCTCAGAGGGACAGGTATCAGGAGCAGCTTTTATTATTACTGTTGTCTTGCCCTGTCTGTGTCATTAAGGTCTTCCACCATTTCCTTTAGTATCCAAATAAATTCTAGTTTTGAAATGCATGTCTCCTCATTGGCAGGTAAATTGACTTAAGGCATTTGCCTTTTACTACACATGCATTAATGTGTAGTATTCTTTATTGTAGTGTTTCCATAAGCTTAGAAGAACAAGCAGTCTGGTGAGGAATAGAATATTTGTTTGACTATGTAAAGATGTGATACTGTTTGGTGTGGGAGGTCCTTCTGTCTGTGTGTTGCTTTTCTTGGTTAAGGAATAAAGAAACTGCCTCAGCCTGTTGATAGAGCAGAACTTAGGTAGGCAGAGCTGACAGAACTGACTGCTAGGAGGAAGAAAAGCAGAGTCAGGGAGATGCTATGGAGCTGCTGCCAGAGTCAGACATGCCAGAACTTTCTGATAGGCCACAACCTTGTGGTGATATACAGATTAATAGAAATGTGTTCAATTAAGATGTAAGAACTAGCCAATAAGAAACTGGAGCTAATGGGCCAAGCAGTGATTTAATTAATACAGTTTCTGTGTTATTATCTCAGGGTTAAGGTAGCCGGGCGGCTGGGACAAACAAGCAGGCCCTCCTCCTACATTTGTTACTATTGTAGAATAAGTGTTTAACTATGTAAAAGTGTGTTTCTTTTTTATGCTGTATGTTTTTTTTTTTTTTTTGGTTTTTCGAGACAGGGTTTCTCTGTAGCTTTGGAGCCTGTCCTGGCACTAGCTCTTGTAGATCAAGCTGGCCTCGAACTCACAGAGATCCGCCTGCCTCTGCCTCCCGAGTGCTGGGATTAAAGGCATCGCCACTACCGCCCGGCTTATGCTGTATGTTTTTAACAATAAAGATGTGTTTCTGTTTTACCTTGCCTGCCTAAGGCAACTGATCCTTCTAATAAAAAGCTGACTTGCCAATAGCTAGACAGAGGAAGGATAGGCAGGAGTGGTGGGCAGGGAGAAAAGGAGAACCAGCCAGCCATACAGGGAGGAAGCAGGAATGCAGGATGAGCAGTATTTAGATGAGGCAAATGAACCTCAGGGCAGTACATAGATTAATAGAAATAGGTTGATTTAAATTAAAAACAAGTTAACTAGAAACAAACCTAAGCTAAGGTTGAGGTTTCATAATTAATAATAAATCTCTGTGTCTTAATCGGGGGCTGGCAGTCCAAGAAACCCCGCTACAGTAGTCTATCCACACATTACATATTTTTATTTTGACAAATTATATGATCTTCTTGTTTATGCATTTAGAATCTTTTCTATTTTTTATTTATGTAAGTGAGATTTTTGTGATTACTCTATTAATGTGCTTTCTATTGATTAACAAGTGTGCAAGATAAATTACCTCACAAGAGGGAAATGTTTATCATTTGAATTAAAGTTTTAGAGGTTGCAATGCAATACATGATAGCTTGCCCCATTTGTTTTGAGCCTATGGCATGTTGCTTATTTCGCAGCAGCCTAGAAGTCTCAAAGCCAGGATCTCAAAGTCCTCAGAAAAGCCAGGTTTATAAGAGAACAGACTATTTCTGACTTTTAAAGTTTGTAGCATCTCTTAGGAGCTTCACAAACAGGAGATCACATCATTATTAATACATAGTCCTTTCTAAGATGTTCTAGTTTCAAATTGTGGCTGAAGGTTTCAAAAATCTTTTTTATTATTCTCTCATACGTTACATCCAAACTGAAGTTTTCCCTCTCTCTCTCTTTACTGCTCCTAACCCTCCCCAAGTCCCTTTCCCCCACATTCTCTCTTCCTCTTCAACAAAAGAGCAGTCCTCCTAGGGATATCAACTGAACATGGCACAACAAGTTACAATAAGACTAGGTTCTAAAAATTTATTTTTTACCATGGCTTCACTTATCAAATAAGAATCTCCAAAGATGAGGAATTGAACTCTGAATTGCTAAGAAAATGATCCACAGTATGACTCTGGTAGTCCAGAGGTCCACTCTCAAGGGAAAGGCAGTCGCGGAACACATACATTGCCTGCTCTTACTTTCTGTGAAGATCAATATTGATTACACACTGAACAAATAAAAGACACAACGGTATACCAACACCCACTGTCACAGAATAGTAATGCTCAAAAGGACAAAAATATAGAAGTAAAAATTTAAATGCTATTTCCCAGATTGAAAAAAGGATAGTTTGGACTCGGAGAAAACAAAACTATCCATAAATGAGGAATATAATTTACAGACAGAACTTAGGCAAAAAGACTTGGAGTATGTGTAGTGCTTCTACAGGCCAGGAAATAAATCACTTGAAGTATTTCTCATCATCACCACCATCATCACTATTATTACTACTATTACTTACTACTGCATATCCATTTTCTCCACACAGGGGTACTGATAAGAAGTACTGCTAGTTATACACTGCCTCGTCATTTTATAGTTAAGGAAAAGGAAGCTCCACACTCAGCCGTGTTGGCTGGTGTCATTGCATCTACGACAAAGTTTAACATACAGATATAATAATCCTACTTAATCTGTCTCAAAATTCCATGCTTTGAACTCTGTTTCACATTACAAGATTGTTATGTAACACGAACTTCAGACATCCCTGTTTTAAAAGAAGCAGTTAATTTTTCCCTCAAATTAAAGAAAAATAGTTAAGCTTATAATTTAAGAAACAAAGTTCAGTTTTTCCACAAAGAGAGATAGTGTTTAAGAAAATGTTGGAAGTTCTATATATCCAGAAAGGTGCTGTGGCTAGCAGATAGTAGCTCAAATTCAACTACATGTACTAAGTGTGAGTGCAATCTATGTAGCTACGTAAGTTCTGTTTCTGTGACCATTTACAGAGCAAATGGCAAAGACCAGGGTTTCTTCTTCTCTTTCCAAAAATATTCACAATGTCTGGGGCAGCAGACTCAGAACAGCTTCAGACATTCAAATATCAATCACCTCCTCAGCTGGGAAATGGAGTTTAATCTGACAGGCAAGTTAAACCAAAGTCACACAAAGGGTAATATTTGATGCGCTTAACAAGGAACCTTTATGCAACTGTTCCCATCAGTCAGACTTAAGATAATACGATGCTATTTTTACTTCAGCCTGGCTTTCTGTAGAAAACTTTAAAAGGCTTATGATCCATTCTAATTGTCCATAGACAGTCTCCCACCCTGTGTCAGCAATCACTGTTGTGTTGGAGACACGTTAGATGGCGTGATAAGGATGTACAAAAAAGGTACATTCACTCCATCTTTGGCTGAAATAAAAAGGACATAACCACTACCCACCTTCCTTCCTCTTTATCCATTCATATCTATAAAGAGGCTTTAGCCTTATCCAAAGTGTGATCTTTCTTGATTAATTTAACATATGCTGAATACTTATATCAGTTGTAGTGGTTGGTATTGTTGGAAAAATAGGAAAAAAATGAGAGCTATATTTTGGAGAGTTTGCTGAAACAGGGAGAATAAATTTTAGCCACAGATTAAACTGCAATCTACTATAGTATAATCTTATCTATTTATTTAGTTAGTTTCTCTATCTAAATATATATGTATACATATATATATATACATATATATGATTTTTATTAAAATATAGATTCTGCTCTCATATATGGCATCCTCACTTAGTTTCCCCTCCTTCCACTCCTCCAGTTTTACCTCACTTTCTCACTACCCCAGATATATATCCTCAGTTTCCCTTCAGAAAGGAACAGACCTCCAAGAGACATGCAACCAAACATGATAAAACAAGAAACAATAAGGCAAAACAAAAGCACTCATTGAGGTTGGACAAGGCAAACCAATAAGAGGAAAAGAGTCCCAAGAGCAGGCAAAAGAGTCAGAGACACACATGATTCCAAAGTTAGGTATCCCACAAAAGCATCAAGCTAACAGCCATAACATGGATGATTTAATCTTGTGCTTTCTGTAATGGAATGCAACCACCCCTCACTTGGACTACTTGGAAGTGTCACAGCTCAGAAGAAAAGGGAACCCAACATTCGTGAACCAGGGAATACTGGGTGCTACAGCTCAGGTGGAAGAGTGCTCTGGCAGGTGGGAGCCAGGGAATAGCACAGACCACATTAAGTGTAGAAGGTTACAGCCCTGCTCTAGGGAAGGTTTCCCCAAAGTAACAGTTCTGCTCCAGCAGGAGAGGGCTTCCCCAGCAAAGTTACAACTTGGCTCTGGTGCTCCTGGGTGTAACAACCCTGATCTACAAGGGGAAGGCAGTGTTACTGTCTTGCTCCACTCTGCTCTGCTTCTGACTTCTCCAGTGAAGCTGTAACAACTTGGTGATGTTAGGAGAAAGTTTCACCTGAAGAAAATGTTACAGACCTGCTCTGCTGCAGCTAAAGAAGTTCTCCACCAAACCCTTGTTCAAGAGATTTATTGGGAGGGAAGAATCCAGGAAAGTGCCTGCCTCTACCAGGGTTGAAGAGGAGCAGCCACAAACTGAACAGGTACAGGGCTTATATAGGGCTTCTTAGGGGCAGAGTTTTCCCAGAAGGAAGAGGAATTGATTAGTATTTGCCTGCTCAGGCATTGGTTTGTATAGTTGGTGAGGGGCGCAGAAATGCCTGATTTCAGAGTCAAACTGTTTCTTTCAAAGGCCTTTTAAGCTTTTTTTTCTTTAGCTTTGGTGCCAGGGCATATTTCTTTCACTGACTCTAATTCTAAGGCAAAAGTGTGTTTCTTTGGTGCTGGTTCCAAAGTCAAGGCATATTTCTTTGGTCCTGGTAAACCAATAGAGCACAAAATATAAATGCAGATTTAAATTTTCCCACAAATATTATCACATAACATATTTTGTTCAACCTTTGGTACCTTGGTCTGCTATTTGATGTGATTCTTCAGTAATATTTATTACAATAGTTATTTATATTGGTTCAAAATATTGGAGCCTATTTTATTATCTAGTATACTCTGTGTGAAAATTTGATTTTGGGTTTGATTAAAGATAATGAAAATAGTGCTGTTATTATGCATAAGCACATCTATTTTGGTTTATATTATGTGTGTTTATTTGTGTTGGGAAATATAGTTAAGAATAAAATTAATGAGCAACATGTTAACAGTTTTATTCAATTTTTATATTGAAGATAGTCTAGTTCTCACTCCCTTGTGAGAACTCATGGAAAAATTGCAAATATTATTGTTTCATAAATATTCATTCTAGGGCCAGTAAGAGGGGCTTAACAAAAAAAAAATTATTCCCTAGCACTCATAATGGAAGGAGAAGACTGAGTCCACAAATTAGTCTTCAGATCTTCATCAACATTCTGGAACACACGCATACCAAGTACAAGCCTAGTAATATTTTTTTTCATTTTTTGAGACTGGGTTTCCCTGTAGCTTTTGGAGCCTTTTCTGGAACTAGCTCTTGTAGACCAGGTTTGCCTTGAACTCAGAGATCTGCCTGCCTCTGCCTCCCTAGTGCTGCGATTAAAGTTGTGTGCCACCACTGCCTGGCACTCAATAATATTTTTTAAAATTAAAAAGTAATTCTCTATTTATGTATAATTATGTAATAGCCCAGTTTAGTAACTGATTACTAACCTTATTTTATTCTAAAAATTTACTGATTCTTCAAAGGTGTGAACGATTTGTTTTCCTCAATTTCTCAATACTACTTTTACATCAGTTATTCTGTCTGCACATACTGATATTTGTAAATTAATTTAAATAAACATTTTCTCTCTTTCCTTTTTTTTTTTTTTGATTCAGGATCTCACTATGCCAAGATTCCCATTATCTTTTCCAGAATCATCAACTAACAACATTAAATACCTTTTAAAAAATATTTACAAGAAACACTGCGTAAATCACTGCTGTGGGAAAATGGTCTATACCTATACCCTGTCACATGTATTTTAAGTAAACACTGATTAGCCAGTAGCCAGGCAGGAAGTAGAGGCAGGTTGACCAGGCAGGAAGTCGGGGCAAAGCAATGAGAATTCTGGGAAGAGGGAAGTTTCAGTCTGTGGTCATACCCAACAGCAAGGAAGCCAGACACAGAGCAAGCAAGGTGTGACTGCCTTGCTGAAAAAGGTACCAAGCCATGTAGCGAACACAGACAAGAATTATGGGCTAATATAAGTTATAAGAGTTAATAAGAAGCCTGAGATACTAGGCCAATCAGTTCATATTTAATGTAGACCTCTGTGTGACTTCTTTGGGACTTAATGACTGTGGGAGCCAGGCAGGACAGGAAGCTCAGTCAATAAATCACTTATGCAAAAAGGAATAAACAGATAATGAGGAAGTACAGTTATATATTTGTACACATATATTGCGTACTTACTACATTATATGAGAGAAGATATAACAATATTTTCTAGCAACCACTGAGTGCTTATGTACACGCTTTGGTCCAAGATAATATTATCTATCTAAAGATCTGTTTCTATGTAGGTATACACATATGTGTAAGTATAATAAGAAATCAGTGAGACTGAAGCCTGAGAGGTCAACTATAGAGCTTGATCTTCACTATCCAACAGAGAATTATAGAATACTGGTAAAGATGCTTTTATCAAGAAATAGTTTAAAAATAACTTTCTACCCCATACCAAACAAGCTGTTCCAATCACACTTTCTCAGAAATGCATAATTATGACTGATGGTCTGTGGATGAGCCTGATTTACCTAAATAATAGTGGAAACTTAATAGAACCATGTGCCCTGTACATGAGGCAACTAAGAAACACAGAGGAGAGAATAGCTTTAGGGGAAAGCACATAAAAAGAACAAAGATTTGAGAATACCTGCACTTTTAGAATATTTATTTATTCATTTACTTAATTTCATTTTACATTTCAACCACAGTCTTCTCTCCCAGCCCTCCTCCCACCCCCTCACCTCTCTTCCTTCTCATCCCCATCCACTGAACTTTTTGTATTTTTTATAGTTCCAGTCCTGAAAATATCCTGAATGCCCTAGGTCTTCCAGAGAATTTCTAATAAAAATAAAAAAAATGGCATCTCATGAGCTTTGGCCACAAATTATAGCACATGTATTGGAAGCCCACTTTAAAAATATTTATCTTATGCACACAGATATTTTATCTGTATGTATGTCTGTGTACCAATGGCAAGCCTTGTGCTTGAGGAGTTCTAAAGAAGTCATCTTATTTCCTGAGAGTGCAGTTATAAATGGTTGTGAGCGCTGGTAAATGAACTGAAGCCTTTGGGAAGGTAGCTATTGCTCTTAATTTCTGAGGCTTCTGTCTAGAAATGGCAGCCCTAATATATCTGAGAAGGTCCATAGTAGTGATGGAATGATTACCAACAATCCCTAAGATAATAGCCACTAGATGCAGAAGAGAGTTTAGATGCTCAGGGAAAATACTTATTTCTGAATGTCTATTCTTGACCTGGAGTCTGATCATGCAACTTGGGTTGCTAAATCCTATCTATATTTTAGCTTTTAATCTTGCCTTTATAAAGACTCATTCATGGGCAAGAATTTTAACTGAAAGAATCTTACATATTCCTGACTTTCTCATAAATAATATGAGTCAGAGAAGCAGGAAGAGAGTCTGAAGAAAAGAGCAGTGGAGAGCAGAGAAAGATAATTTAGGTAGGCCTGTTTTGCTAGCTGGGTTAACATGTTCTCCAATTCTAAATTAGAATCAAAACTTTACCAACATAATAGACATTTTTTTCCCATGTATCTTTTTTATTTTCTCCCCAAAGGTCAAGAATCAAAGCAGCATCAAACAAGCCTACAGCAGAGCCAACCCAAATAAATAAGCTTTGCTTCTTTGTAGAACAGAATCTTTTGTTGCTTGTCAGAAAATAGCTCTCATAATAGGCTGCACAATTTGTCCTTGGACTCTCAGTGCATTGCATTGAGCTCACCTTTATTTCTAAATGTGTAGTCTAGCATTTGAGACAAGATGGATCCTGCAAGAGGGACCTAGATTTCTCTCTCCCCTGAAAAGGTGGGGAAAGAGTGGGTGATATAAATTCTAGGATGGCAGGCCTGATAACTTTTGATTATTTTCGTTTTTCTGTCTAGCACAATCCACAGAAGGATATTTTATATAATTCATTTGTAGTGGCTCAGAATTACATATTTTCACGAGTCAATGTCCACCACCCCAAAACAACACTACATCCAAATACAGGAAAAATCTGTACATTTCATACACATTTTAACAAAGATACTCCTTTCTTCTTGTCTCATGTTTCTTACACATACACACACACACACACACACACACACACCTCCTTTCTTCTTATGCTGTGTTTCTATACATATACACAGACAAGCACACAAATACACACACATATACACACACATGCATTTCCTTTCTTCATGTCCTGTGTTTCTATACACATACACACATAACCACACATGTACACACACATACACACGTACACCAATTTAGTCACGCTCCAACTAAATTAACAAAAAAAGACACCAAACCAATATTTGCCTTCAATATAAGATTTATACATAAATATCTGGGTGGTGTTGATTCAGGCCTTTAATCTCATCATTTGGGAGGAAGAAGCAGGAGGATCTCTGAGTTGGAGGCCAGCCTGGACTACAGAGCAAGTTCTAGAACAGCTAGGTCTGTTACACAGAGAAACCCTGTATGGAGAAACAAAAGAAAAAAGAAGGAAAGAAAGAAAGAAAGTAAAAAAGAATTTATATGGAATTCATGTCTATATCCATTTCACTTGTACCGCTAAAGAGGGTAAGAATGATGGAAGCCTAGTGAATGTACACCTAAAGAAAAAGAAAAGTACTAATGTGATAGACTTGGATTTATTTTAAATAACACAAAAGATGATTGTAAGCATTGATTCATAATGCAGACTATGTTCAAGTCCAGAAACTCTCTGACTCTGTCATAAAACACAGAATATAAGAAAAATATTTCATTTAATTGTGCTTCAGTTCACTGAACTGTTTCACAAATCCATATGTACAATTATTTTACATAGTTTCTTTTCTTTTATTTTAATTTACATATTTATTTTTCTAAAAAATGAGTTAATTTTATATCTTAAATGTTGTCATTGACTAAGAACTATATATATATTCCAAGAGTTTTATACTCTAAGTAAACTAAACAGCATTTTTGGAAAATATGCCATTATAATAAGAACAGATATTACTAATAATTATTATTACATTTTAGTTCAGAGTATCAGTTGATACTGGCATCACATGGCTTACAGTAAAATATTCAAACTAAACTTAGAAGCAAAAAAAAAAATAAAGAAAAAATTCAATCTGTGTTGACAAACATCAGAAAGGTTCTATTGTGATGAACATTACAGAAAAGACTCTAGGTGTGGCCAACGCAACTGTGGTGGTTTGAATAGCAATGGCTCCTATGGGATTATATATTTTACTGCTTAGTCACCAGAGAAGAAATCTTTGAAAGGAAAAGAGGGATTATGAGGAGTGAAGTGTGACCTTGTTGAAGGGAATGTGTCACTGGAGCTCCTAAAGCCCATGCCAACCACCCTCCCTTTCTGAGGTTCAGGATATAGCTCTCAGATATTGCTCCAGCACCATGCTTCCTGTCATGAAGATAATTAATCAAACTTATAAGATCATAAGCAGGGCCCCAATTAAATGTATTCTTCATAAAAGTTGCATTGGTTATGGTATCACTTCACTGAAATAGAATAAGGACTAAGTCAGCGATGTTTTCATGATGTAAGATACAAAGATGAGCCTGTACCAATGTTTTTGAAAATGAGGATTCCATACCGTTGATGAAGTATGGGTTGTCTATGCTTAAGATAACCTGGGTATGTTCTAATTCATGGCATTTTCATTAAGAATTTTATCGCAGTCAGGCTGTGGTGACATGCCTTCACCACAGCACTTGAAAGGCAGAGGTAGGTGGATCGCTGTCAGTTTGAGGCCAGCCTGGTCTACAGATCTAAATCCAGAACAGCTACATCTGCTACACAGAGAAATCCTGTCTCAAAAATTCAAAATAAAAAATTATTACTCATTCAACAATTCTAATTCATTAAACAGAGGAGCTCTTTGGTTAAAGCTGTTATACGACTTTACTCTACAGTGCAATGTCTTCCATGTAGTATAAACAATTGATTATGATTATACTGCAGCTGATTGAAGGCTATCCTTTCTTCTTTCTTCAGAGGTAGTTTTATATTCTTTACTTAAGTGTAAGTGATTTTTAAATATAAATACATTTAAATTTGTATACTCAATAACTATATTAGGGAAGTATTTTAGCCAGCTACATGAGTACAAAAATCATAAAAAACTCTAAAAGTCAATAGCCTCAATTAGATGTGCAATTGTCTGAAAAGGAAAAAAAATTCAGCAAGTAGACTAGAAAGAAATTTGTAATTTCTTTTTTGAAAAGCAAAAGCTGTAAATAGCCAACTACATACATGATTGCGTACCTAGACCAAGACTTTAGGAGAAAGTGTCTGCAGTTCCTTGCCTGACTCATGCTATCCCTACCTGCTAGTTGGACAATTCTGAAATCTTATCCAAATTTTGTGTCTAAAAATCTATTGCTGCTATCACTGAATAAGTGTATGCATCATGGTGTGCAAGGAAGTTTGTCACTTCCTTATAGTGTTACAGTTAAGAATCTGAAGTCAACAATCATTGATATCTAGACTAAGAATTATTCATTCATCATGTGATTCAAACAAAGAATTATTGGAATAAGCAATATATGTGGAAAAAGAACAATTCATGTCATTTGGACTCTCATCTCTCAAATGCTACTTTCTGTATAGCTTTATGTTATTGTTTTATACGAGAATACTTCTGAGGCTCTATTTTTTAATTACTTTCCGCTAAAGTTGGTTAATTTAATATTGAGGCATTATTACACTTAATGGACACTGTAGTTTGTATCTAGAAAGTTCCCCTAGTGATGGTATATTGAAAGCACATTTTCCAGAATTATAATGTTGAATGGTAGTAGAAACTTTAAAAGTGAAACCTGATGGGACATATTGGTTATTAGTGCAAAGGGAGTGTGTTGCAAAGGAGACTGTGTTCCATCTTCTTTTTCATTTTTTTTTAATTTTCCCTGAATGCAGTCTCTTGTGGCAATCTGGCCTACCAAATAGAGTGCCTTCTTACAGGCCCTGAAGCAATGAGGACAAACAACCATGACTGTACCTTCATAAAAGTGAACTGCACAGTGCTTTTTGGTTCGCTTTTATCTTGGGTGTTCTGTTATAGCAATGGGAAGCTGATGTATTCCACAAGGGATATGACTAACACTGGTGAACTAACATTAAATGTATATGATCAAATGCAATCTCAATGATTTCAAAAGAAATTGTACCTCTTCTGTATAAATGACAGGTTAGCTCAAAGTGTCTTGCAAAAGCACACAAAAAAGAAAATTTGCAAGTAATTTTGTTGAAACTGAAGAAAGTATTTTAATCTATTAATTGATATTATTCCAGACTTAGAAAAACATATTCTCATTTATAATAAAAACCCACTGTTACTAACTAGAATGTATCCTTGGATATCTCTTAGTTTTCTGTCCAAAGATGTCAAATGAGACTTTGCCTTTTACTCATAGCCATTTGTCTATGTCTATACAGCAAAGCTCTAAACCCGAAACTATGCATATTTATGACTATTTGCTTTAGATAATGTAAGTTTTCTAATAGATTATAAAATGTTTAGCAATATTCTTGTCCCTAGGTTCTCGATGCTTATATCACCCTTCAGCTCTCATAACTGAAATTATCACCAATAATTTCTTAATATGCCCAAGTATAACACTCTCAAGTTTCACTTTACTTCTCTAATTCCATCTGCATCTGTAGATTATAGATTACCTTTGCGTCATTCGCTACTGAATAATATACATAGCTCAGAGGAAATGCTCACTTTTTTTCTGAATCTTTTTAGACAACACACACTGTATGAATAAATGCGAAATCCCGTGGGCTTCTTTCCCCTAGTCCAAGAACTCAGAGAAGAGTTGGCATGCAGAAGAAGTCTTCACAAAATACCTTCAAGAACAAAAAGATGAATGATCTCTTCAAAGGCTGAGCCCTTCAAATTTTCAACTCCTTACTTCAATACTAAATATAACCTCAGACATGAAAAAGTATTCTCATTGAGCAATGTTTTGGAAATGAATCAATGAATGAATGGATAGAAAGATGAATAGAAAAACACAGCTCTGTATTCACAGGGCTGGATGTACTCATGTGCGTGCATCTGTAATCTTCCCCTGGAGTTACTATGACTACAAGCAGCTGAGCTGCCAACTTTCTGCCTGAAACTCTAAATAAGATTCCAGGTGAGGAAGCATCCTTGGCAGGGACCCAGCAGACCCAGCGGTGGTTCACAGGAGGAAATCTTCACAGAACTAAGTGAAAATCAGATTCATCCTGGTGGAACTAATCTGTGACTAGAAAGAAATCACTAGTCACCCTAGTTGGGCAGGAACGGACAAAACTGAAACCAGACAATCTAATGCCACAGCATATCAGAGGCGGTTTCCAAAGCAAGTGTTTTTATTCCTTCTTACTGGGAAGCTACAGCTCAGAATTCTTTATTGTACCAAGGACAGGATAGTCTAGATCTGCAAAACCAATTGGGAGTGATGAATAATTAAAACCATCCCTCTCTCCATAAACATGCTTGATTCCACTCTGAGAACAAAAAAGAGAGTTATGAATGGGGTAAGACTGTTGTTTTGGGAGCTTTATCAGCCTCTGTTATGGAAGTCTTGGGTTCAAAAGAGATACAGATGTAAATTTTCTGGATAAAATATTGTTGGATAAATTATTAATTGAATAGGCAGATAATATATTAAGGATCTAGTAAAAAAGTTCAAGCCTACAGGAAAGAGAATGAGTCCTTTTTAAGACCTCAGAAAGAGAGCTGAAATCCTTTACTATGTAGTTGGTGAGTAGCTTGCAGTACATGCTTTCAGTCAAATCGTCTCAGATTACTGGGCATCAAGAGGAAGGATAATGTAGACTTTTATTTAATAAGTGAGTATTGTATGGGATTTTCCACTTTTACCCTCCGATGATATAAGGCATTTGCTAAGCTTATTTTGGGGAAGATCCGAGTAGTGTCACAAAAAATCTCAATACGGTGTCTCACATTTCCTTTCCAGAGGTTCCAGTAGAACTAAAAGGAGGATGCTAAAGATGAAGGCGGCCTGAGGAGCCTGTACCTGAAACAAGAATTGTCAGTCTTTATGCTGGTGTCAAAGGAATGGGAAAATAATCTCTTGGATCATTACCATCACTCCATCACCATTAACTCAGCATAAAGCTTTGATATTCAGGGTCATTATGGTGCCGCCAAAATGTTACTTGGTAGAGATACCTCCATGTTTGATTCTTTGTTTATGATTTATTTGTTCTTGACAAACAAGGAAAAAGATTTCTTTATTTCTTTCTTAAAGAAATGACCCTATCCTATAGCAATGCTGACGAATATCTTGCATATCACCATAGAACCTTCATCTGGTGATGGATGGAGATAGTGACAGAGACCCACACTGTAGTACCGGACTGAGCACCCAAGTTCCCAATGAGGAGTGGAAGGAGGGAGAACATGAGCAAGGAAGTCAGGACCACGAGGGGTGCACCCAACCACTGAGACAGTGGGGCTGATCTATTGGGAGCTCACCAAGGCCAGCTGGACTGTGACGGAAGAAGCATGGGATAAAACCGGACTCTCTGAACATGGCGAACAATGAGGGCTGATGAGAAGCCAAGGACAATGGCCCTGGGTTTTGATCCTACTTCAAGTTCTGGCTTTGTGGGAGCCTAGCCAGTTTGGATGTTCACCTTCCTAGACATGGACGGAGGGGGGAGGACCTTGGACTTTCCACAGGGCAGGGAACCCTGACTGCTCTTTGGACTGGAGAGGGAGGGAGAGAGGAGTGGGGGGAGGGGGAGAAGGGTGGGAGGAGGGGGAGGGAAATGGGAGGCTGGGAGGAGGCAGAAACTTTTTCTTTTTCTCAATAAAAAAATTAAAAAAAAAGAATTGCACATGTTGAGAATATTTCATTCTCTATTCATCTAAGTCATATTCAAGATTTAAGGTGTCTCTTAATTTAAGATTTAAAGTGTCTGCCATAATTTCTGTCTAACTCATTCTTTTCTCATAGCACCTTTTATAAGTATTCAAAGCTTTTCCTATTTGCCACTGTAACTGTAACTGTTACTCCCGGTTAAACTTAAATTCTTCATCATTATCATCATCATCATCAGCAGCAGCAGCATCATCAGTAAAAGAAAAAACAAGAAATTCCAAGTAGTTTTGATGTAGCTGACTCAATATCAGAACAATTCACCAAATTTAATTCTCAACAAAAATTCACAACTCATATCCAGTTATATATTCTTATATCTCTCATATTCTTGATGAGAGATTTGTAGTGTTATTAAATATGCATATTGAAATATGAATACTTTTAGAGGCAGTAACTCACTATTATTATTAGACAGAGGTTACTGAAAATGCATGGGATAAAACCGGACTCACTGAATATGGTGGATAATGAGGGCTGCTGAGAAGCCAAGGACAATGGCACTGAGTTTTGACCTACTGCATGTATAGGCTTTGTGGGAGCCTAGCCGGTTTGGATGGTCACCTTCCTAGACCTGGATGGAGGGGGGAGGACCTTGGTCTGCCCACAGGGCAGGGAACCCTGACTGCTCTTTGGACTGGAGAGGGAGGGGGAGGGGAGTGGTGTGTGGGGAGTGGGGGGAGGGGGAGGGAAAAGGGAGGCGGGGAGGAGGCAAAAATTTTTAATTAAAAAAATAATAAAAAAATTAAAAAAAATTCCTTCAAATTTAGCCCCCTGAGTGTCTTGGAGGGCAGATGTACACCACCTCACCAAACTAGTTATTTAAACTAGTATGAAAGAAAATTGAAGAAAAGGCATCCAGTGTACATCACCAGTGTTTTATCATAAACACTGAAATTGTGCAGAAAGATTGGAAACTAAACTCTAGTCTTACATTCCACTTAGCTATTTTCTATTTTAATGATTTCAAAAATGGTATTTATCAGACAGAATTATTCAAAAGATGTAGTATTTAATAAGGGTTCATTCTTTTCTGAAATTATTATTATTTTAATGATAAGTACCACAAATGAAAGCCAAGAAATCTGGAAGGCATCCAGATCAGAATTAAATAACAAATTGACATTTTTGACTTTAATTCAAGATTCTGTTTGAATCAGGGCAAAGGCATTCTTTTAGTTGCCAAAAATCCACTCTTAAAGTTTTTACGTCTAATCATTTTAAAATGTTCTTAATTTACAATCCCATTTATTAAATCGTGACTTGCCCTTCATAGTGTGATTATCTTGAAAGATAGCAACACTGTGTTCACTGACCTAATTCTCAGGGTCCTCATCAGACATGCTCACCTTGAACTTCTTGACACATTTGTCTATCTTATAGATACTAATTAGTCTCTTACAGGTTGAGGTTGTGAATTCATGATCTCTTTGAGTGAATTATCATGAGGATTACCTAACTTCGAATGCTCAAAGATAGTTTCTTTATTCGGAAATTGAAGATACACAAATTGAAGATACACATTGTGTCAGGCTTGCTTTGATAGTTTAGGTTATTCTAAGACTTTATGATACAACGGGACAATTGTTTGAGTCATAGGAGTGCTGAGTCCTAGATATATATTATACTTTGTAACATTGATGTGACTTCTGGCAATTAAGCATCGAGTGTATATTTTATGTCTGTTTTCTACTTGTATCGCCTTCATGGAAATCTGTTGCTGATGATTAATCTTTCATAAACTATTTTCCACAACTTGAGGACCTTTCATAATGCTTCACACAAATAGAAAGAAGTAACTAGGATTAGCATATTTCAAAGCCCATTGGCAAAATATCTGTAGACAAATGAAAAATTAATGCTGCCAGATGCAAATTAATTTGCTGCTAGTAAGAATACTTGACATTTTCAGTAGGTATGTTTGGGTTCCATATAAATTTTTCAGCTAAAAAATGAAACATACTTAACATATTCTTTTAACCCCTAAATGATAAAAAAAGTAAATTAAAAATAAGTGAATACCACCAGATTTTATTGTATAATAAAGTGATAATTAGGACATGGTGCTATGGCTCAATATTTTAAGAACAAATATTCTCAAGGAATACCAAGTTCCTTTCTAGTAAAATTGTTAGAAAGCTCACCACACCTTATAATTATAGCCCTAAGGGACCAAACACTTCCGTCTGGATTTCTAAGGCATCTTCCCTGTACAACACACACACACACACACACAGAAATTCTTAAAGAGATTGAAAATATTTTATTGATTTATACCTTGAGTATGATTACTTTTTCAACCTTGAGTTTGATTACTTTTTGTCATCTACTCCTGTTGACTGTGATTTCTTCATTTGGTCCAATGACTTCCATGGTACTAACTAGTATGAGAGTTTTACTTTTTTAAAATATAGATTCTTAGTGCTATGAACTTGCCTCTTAGAACTGCCTTCATTGTATCCAATAAGTTGGATATGTTGTGTATTCATTTTCTTTAAATTCTAAAACATTTAATTTTTTCTTAATTTATATCTTGACTCAGTTTACATTTAGTTGTGAGTTATTCAGGTACCAGTGGTCCATAAGCTTTTTACTTTTCTGTTGTTACTGATATTCAGCTTTAATCCTTGGTGCTCAGATAGCCAGCAGGATATTCTTTCTATTTCATGAAGGAAGTTACATGAGGTGCTGAGAAGATATAACACATGCATAAAATCATTAAAATAGACATGCAACAAATACACATTGCAAAGAGGGAGTGAGTTATTTTTTTTGAGAAAATCATTAGGATTGACAACCTTCATCCATATTAACTAGAAGGTAGAGAAAGAAGATTCAAATTAACAAAATTAGAAATGAAAAAAGGGGACACCAGACACAGAGGAAATCTAGTGAATCATAGGATATAATTTAAAAAGTAAATTGAAAAACAAAATCAAAAGAATTATTTTCTTGATATATACCATTTATTACAGTCAAATAAAGATCAAAGAAGCAATTGTAATAGACCTACAATCCCTAGTGGAAAAGAACTTAATTGGAAAAAAAGAAACAACAACAACAAAAACCAAACCAAACAAACAAAAAACCCAAAATCTAAAAGAACAAAACAAAAGCAACCAAAACTAAAACCAAAGCATAGGGAAAGATGGTTTTAGTGCAAAATTCTGTCAGATTTTCAAAGAAGAGGTAATGCCAATACTCCTCATATTATTTGACAAAATAGAAACAGAAAGAACACTGTCCAATTCATCATACAAGGCCACAGTTTCAACGTAACATAAAATGCATAAAGATGCACCGAAGAAAAAGAATTACACACCAATTTCCATTATAAACCAATATGCAAAATTCTCAATTGTTTGCAAACTAAATCTAAGAACATATCAAAAAGATCATCCACCAAGCCAAGTGAGATTCCTTCCCTGAGATACAGATACGGTTCAATATACAAAAATCAACGAATGTAATCTATCATAAAACAAACTGAAAAACAAACAAACAAAAAAAAAACACATGATCATCTCATTAGATGCAGAGCAGACCTTTGACAAAATCTAACACTGTTCATTATAAAAGTCCTGGAAAAATTAGGTAATAAGAGACATTCTTCAATATAATAAAGGCACTCCCACCAGACTGATAGCCAAAAACAACTTTAATAGAGAGAAACTCAAAGAAATTCAACTAAAATAAGCATCAGAGAAATTGACTTTCCCAAGGCAGAATACACCAATAACAAGTGGCCAATTCTGAAAACATATACAAATAACATTGTACAGATTCAGTTGATTTTATATATATAGGAATATATATATATGCGAGTAAATGATATATATGATATATATGCATGTAAAATAATTAAGTACAAAAAGGTCATGCCTTTAAAAGAGAGCAAGGAGGGATATATTGAAAAGTTTGAAGCAAGGAAAGGTTATTATTATTATTATTATTATTATTATTATTATTATTATAACTGCAAAACAAAAAATAAATAATTTAGAAAGGGTTTTAAAAGTTATGTTATACTTAAGTGTTAAGATGAGAGTTATGTAGAAATGAATAAAAAAGTTAATTACCATAATTTCTGCTTGGACAATTTCAATATGACGACATTGCATAATGAATTGGGGTATACCAAATACAAAATAGGTTCTGGGTATGAGCCTAGGAGATAAAAGATTGGCTTTTGTCTATGCCAAAATTCAAGTAATTAGAATAAATCTAAGTAGAGATTTCAAATAAACATTTGAATTAATAAACCTGGCGTCTAGCCAAGATGTTCCAGATGGAGATGTAAATTTGGAGTCAACATCATTGGGTTCATATGTGAAGGCATGGGGCTGACAGAACTGAGATGTAAGTGATAATGGATTTGACTCATTGTGCTGATGAAAAAGAAGATGGTCTATTTGAAGCCAACATTTACATCACCTCTGACAGCCCCTGCATTCATTGCTTTGTTTTAGTAATACAGGGTTCATAAGTGGGGTTCACTTTGTTTACTATTCTAATAAATTCTAGTAAGATATTTCAGCCACATGGCAGCTTTTTTTAAAAGCCTTCTTAAGACTTTAAAGATACTTATGGATTTTTTGAAATTGGTGATTGCTATACTCAAATGAACTTATTCCAGTTTCAACGACTTTGTCCATATCCATTTAAAGACTCTTTTTAAAAAACCAAAAATTCTCTCAATTTTCAGACTTTAAAATTCTTCTCAAAGAAGCATTAAATCCCAATTTTTTTTAAAGTGCTAACATTCAGTCGATACACTCAAATACATGTATACATACAAACACAAACACATAAAAATATATTTTATTAGAATATGAAGAACCAACCATTGAGCTGAACTATCTCTATGTAAAGACTTGTCTATAGAAATTTGTATGAGCTTTGGAGAAAGTACCAATTAAGGCAATATTCATGGACCCATTCTTGGGGATTCGGATTCGTTTTTCAGCATTTCCCTAATATTGATTTTTCTTTGGGGGCCACACATTGAGGAACACTATTTTATTCTTACAGAAAGGTTATCATGCTGACTTTTCTTAATGCATATTTTAATAAATATAGGATAATAAAATATTTTTACCTATGAATAAGATCTTGTATCTTCTCAGTTGTAATCCCAAAGCTGGGATTCTTTAAAAACAGATTTACTCCAGTTACTGGGAATATTGTCAACAGACAACACCTAGTTTTCCAACAACCTTTGGAATTACCTCATACGAATACAGCTGTCATGTTAGGATTGTGCCCTCTCATCTTGGGACAGTGTGTATTAAAGAACATTTTCCTGAATAGTGGAAATCACTTGATCTCAGTTTGGGACAATATTACAGTCTTGAGTTCCAGAATGTGTTGAAAGCAGAATCTCTCCTATGAACAGCTATGATTCAGATTTGCTGAAAAGAGTTTATTTCTGAGCTTCACAAAAACATACCACATCAGTGTAAAGCTATATTACACTACCAGAAATATGACTGTTTACAAAAAAAACAACTGAATGTAACAGAGAGTGCTCCAAGGCAAGCTGAATTCTAGGTAGCTGACAAAAAATACCAGGACTCAATATCATATGGCCTATAATAGATGGGAACTTACATTGAAGGCATTGAGAAAATTACAAAGGTTCCAGCAGAAACCTGGAGACAAAGTTTACTTTGCACTTGTATCCCTCTTACCTTATAGATTTGATTTAAGGGTATAGGTACAGACAGAGGAGATGGGAGCAGTTATAGTCCCCAGAGCTCATGATCTATAATAATGTCAAACTGAGTCAGGGAGTGATTACTTGCTAGAAGAACAGATCAATATCAAGGATATGTCTGCAATATTTGAGAAAGTACATGAGTACCTCAATCCTTCTCTTTTGGTCCTTGAATTTTCATCAAATGAAGTTATGATGAAACAGGAAATGTATAATTACTTGAAATCATTATAAAACAATTTTAGTGCCAAATGAACTTCATTTAGGCACAGTGGAGAAACTAAAAGAAATACCCATTGCAGATCACAGTAAAGCTATCTTGAATACTAGATGTACCTAGATATTGTTATTTAGAAAAGGAATCAACCACACACAGGCTTTATCTTCTATTCTGACTCATCCATGATGCAGTATGGACACAATTTCTTCCTTTCAATTCGTAATTTTTTGTGCATTAAGAAAATATAGCCAAGGGAGCCATACGACTACAATAAATGGAACAAAGTGAAAATGCCTAAAAGGAGAAGCAGAAAATATTCAGTGAGCATTGACTCTTACCTGGAGCAAATCAATAAATGGTATTTTGGCCAAGTGTGATGGATATGCAATATAGTTTATGAGAAAATTATTCTGATGTTTTTATCTGGTTTCTTGTGAAGATGCACATGGTGTAATTTAACACAATTGTAATTATTACCAACATATAATACTGATATGTTGTTTGATATTCTAAACACACTGGAGAATCCCTTTTTCAAAAAATTTCTATCGATTACATCACACCACACACAAGCACACACACACACACACACACACACACACACACACACTGTGATTGGTTTGATTTGTTGGGAAATTTAAGGCAGATTTGCACTCCGTACCATTTCATTCACTCCACGGAACAAAATGACAGTAATCAGGGATGGGCAGAGCTATTTCAATGAAACCCTGAAACATTTGTCTGAAAGATTTGATATGTACCACCTGCACTGTCTCATTTATGACAGTGTTGAGGTGCTAAGCATTAGAGACATATTGATTAGTTTTGGGAAGCCCTAACACACAAGGGATATAACATTTGGCACTGTCTTAATGACTATTCCTTTTCTGGGACGAGAAACCATGACCAAGCAACTCTTATAAAAAGAAGGCACTTAATTTGGGATTGCTTATAGCTTCAGAAGTTTAGTCCATTATCCTCATGCCAGGGAACGTGGGGCATGCAGGCAGACATGGGAGTTAAAGAAGATGAGAATTCTACATGCAGATTAACAGGCAGCAGGAGGAGGGCAAGCCACTGGACCTGGCTTGAGCCCTTGAAACCTTAAAGCCTGCCTTCAGTGCCATACTTCCTCCCACAAGGTCACATTTCCTAATTCTTTCAATACTCCCACTACCTGGTGATCAAGCATTCAGATTAATGAGCCTATGGGAGTCATTCTTATTCAAGCTACCGCAGGCACTTACACATGGCTTGGAATGTTCTGGAAAACTAAAACCACCTCCAGCAACTGCTAAAATGAAGGGAGTGTCACAATTCTGGATGGGGCACATACCAGTGTCTACTCTAACCCCACCCCAATATCTTCCCTTTCCCTGTGACTAAACGCCTTCTTATTCATTGAATTCACAGCAGTTTCTTGAAGCATGATTTTGAAAGGATTTATTTCTATTTTATTTCTTGATCAGGGAAATTTGAGGCTTTTTATATTTTGATTTATGTTCCTCCAAAATTCATAAACAGAAGCCCAACTCCAATGTGATTGCATTTAAAGTCAAATGGAGTCATACAGTGAGACATTAATACAACATAATTAGTGTCATTTTTTTTAAAAAAGAAGAGACACCAAGCATAATAACTAAAAAGAACTGTATAAAAGTAATAAATATTTTTATAGAAGAATCTTCATTTCAAAATGAAAATTTAAAGTTTTATTCAAAAGTGAGGTATATATGGTTTATAAGGTTGCCAGATATAAACGTAGAAAGCTTATATAAATTTATACTATGTAGCCAAACTGTATAGTTCTGCATCAATAATTTTATAAGTAATACGACAGAAGGTATGCATATTTGTAACTTATTGACAATCATGCATACATACTTGGCATTGTTCACTTTCAATAAATTAATACTAGTGATAAAATTTATTATATTATGCATTTGTAAAACGTGCTGTACCTACTAAGATTGCAAACTTGTGTGAAGCTTAAAGTACCTGGTATAAAATCAAGCTAAAAAGAATCAATATTGTCCATGGTGGAAGATGCTACCTGCCCTGCTTGTTTCCAGAGGACCTACGGTTCTAAAAACAGGTAATTCTTTTGAGATTGTATGCACATTATTATTATTATTTTTTTGTTTAGCTAAGCCTGTTCTATTTAATTTCCACAGAATGAGCATGAGAGTGGGCTAACATTCCCTGGTATTTCCTGAACTGGCTTGTGCCAATGTCTGAGGTTTCATCTTCATTTTCACAGCACGGAATACTCTGTTCGCCAGCTAAGATGAAATGCTTGTGGTGTCTTTCACAGGTTTGTATTATTTCATGTCTCTCTAAACAGATATTGAAGGTTCCCTCCAGACTAGCTCCTAGTTTGAGCCACATTCCTAAGGTACATCCATGAAACCATTGCACAAATGGTTCTGCTTGTGGAACTTGCTATTGCTTATTTGTAGACCAAATTTTCCCTGTAAGGCTCCCTTCTGGAAATTCTGTATTCATTGTGGGGGGATTAAGCTCTTCACATCAATCTGCTTACAGTGTTCTGAGGTGGAGCCTTTGGGAGTTGAGTAGAATTAAAATTATTATAGAGGAAGCTCCAAGATTCAGTATTGATAGATACATATAAAAAAGAGTGAGCAGGGAGTGATATTAAAAGAGGCAAACCCACATGCAGTGTTCTTTTGGTCTCTTGCAACACATGCTATACCCTGCCTCAGACCCATAAGTAAAAAGATGACTGCCACTTGATCTTGATCTGGAAAGGAAAATCACAGTAAACTTTCTTTATTGTAAAAAAACATGCCTCCTGTGTTTCAATCTAGTAAAAAAAGTACTAAGATCAAACTATTAATATTACAAAGCTTTGTCACATACCCCATCTGATTCCTACTGCTCAGCAATGCCCCTTCCTGCTTATCTGCCCTCCGGAGTCTGTGAGTACCACAGGGGTCCTTTATCCCTCTTTCCTCAGGAATAGTATTTTGTATGCAATGAATCTATGATCCAAGGTCTTAGATTTAATGGAGAAACAGAATAATATAACATATTATATAGTGTATATAATGTGCCTATGAATATCAGGAATAATGTAATATTTTTAATTTTTAACATTTATATTATTTTTCAATTATAACTAATAATATTCAACTAAAAATTTGGCTTTTCAAAAAATGTGTTTATCATTTTATCTTTAGATGGTCACATTTAATCGTACACTGAGCTAGAGCAGATTTAGGCAGTTTTATAGTCACTAGGGGTCACTCTTACAATTTTGAATCTTGTGAGCCAAAGTAGGTTATTTGCCTTAAAAGGATTTAATTTTAACATTTCTCTTCTTTACACATGTAAAGGTTCCCCTGACGATAGTTGATGGGTGTGTCTGCCAAATAAATTTATTAAATGCTATATGGGCTTTCTGGTATTATCATTGTGATTGCTTTCCTGAATGTGAGTGAGTGTGCATATGTTTAAAGAAAGCTTTGCAACACCTGAAAAACCTGACCCTGTATTGATATACACGAATAGAAATCAAAATAAGAGTTCAACAGTTATGTTCTCACAAGAACATTTTGGATTTTTAATGTTATAATGCCAATCATCAGAAAAAGGTTTGGAGAGCCTTGCTCTTGGAAGTTGTAGCCCTTCTTCCTGAGGATGCATTGGTAATTTACCTGTGCAAATACAGTCAGAACAATCGGCTCTTCAAATTACCAAGCATCATCTCAGCAGGCATTTTAATCACAAACAGGCTGAGAGGAAACACACAGACATTTGAAACTGTCAGTGGACAACAGCAAGAAGAACAAATCTCTTTTTAACTGTTCTGTGATCATCTCATTCTCTCATCTGCTCCCAAGCCTTCCAAGTAATTAGTGAATGGGCTATTAATCATGGCTCTTCAAGCAGATGCCTGTTCATGTGTCCGGGGGCTCAGAATTTCTGTCTTTGAGCAGCAGGAATTTATGGCAGTAGGACATGACCAGTAGAACTGACATCCCAGTAATAGGGTAAGTTACCCCTATAGTTGGCCTTTATAGGCAAGTGATTCTCTCTCATATATATGTCAGAATATCTGTTTAGCCTTTGGTTCTAACTTCAGTGCTTCAAATGACAACAAAAACCAGCAACCAGCAACAACAAAACAAAAAGCAAACCAACCGAACAAAAAAAAACAAAAGAAGTGAGAAGACACACAATTATTGAGAAAAAAAAACTACCAAACCTTTATAGTAAAAAAATTGCAATGCCTCCTTGACTCTTCAAATGCGTGTGTACACTGGAAAAGCTGTAAGCTTCTAAGACTAAGGCAATCACAACAACATCTGAAAACGAAAATATACGAACATATACAAGTGCATCCCTAAACATCAAATGCATATGTATCTACTGAATGTGGCTGAAAATGGGGGCTGACTGAGAAGCCATTGATAAATGCACTGGGACTTGTTTCTACTGCATGTACTGGCTTTTTGGGACCCTAGTCTATTTGGATGCACAGCTTCCTAGGCCTGGATGTAAGGGGGAGGGCCTTGGACTTCCCACAGGGCAGAGTTCCCTACCCTCTCCCAAGCAGGGAGGGAGAGGGAGGAGGGTGAGTTGGGGAGCAGGAGGGAAATGGGAGGAAGTGTAAATTTTTGAATGGAAAAGTAAAAAAGTATATGCATTAGAACATGTATTCATGTTTGCACAGTCAATATCCTAAATATCTAGTCTCAAACTAATGTTCAAAAGGCTGATTTTCCAATTCTTTTAGTTGAAGAAGTAATACCCCCCAAATAAAAATTTCAGGAATGACTGACCAAGTATGCAATTGGAAGACAGAATAGGATGTTTGATACTGGATCTGTCCCAGAAAATTAGAAAATGTTTAGCTACCATAATATGGCAAAACCCAATTTCCACTCATTCATTCTCTCTTAAAGGAATAATACACCGTTTGTTGATTTTTCTAAAAGGATAAATAAGAAGGAAAAATGTTGCAGTTGAATATCAAGTCAGTTAATTCAATTTCAGAAACAAACATGGGCAATGGGTCCTGATTGACAGGTTGCAGCTGTCCTGGGTGTAAGCAAAGCAAAATTCAAAAGCTAAAGGTTTCTCAAATCAAGAATAAATACAGCCCTAAAGATCAGTATCAAGTCTAGCTTCAGCAGAGATGAACATCACATGCCTCTCTGCTGGGCTCCACTGATTCCAGCTGCCTCCTGCCAGGGTCAACATCACAGGCAGCTACAGGTGCCCGACAGTCTTGTTCTACAGAATTTGGGATAAGAACCAAACTGAAAGCTGCAAAGCTGTTTAAAGGATTCACTAGACATCTCTGTAGCTAAAACTGCAGAAACATATTCAGAGGGGAGATTGAGGAAGGTGTGCTGATTCCATTACCGCAGCACTTACTGAAGAAGTACCAGGAAACACCATGGCTCTTCACCTTTAAGAACTACGAAACTGTCTTTGTCCCTCACATTTGTTTTAGTGTTGTGAGGACTCCACACAAGGGATGATGTAATGTTTGGATTTGGGTATCAAAGAGGTAGAGCAATCATGTGCAAGCAGAACTCTATTGTCAATTACATTACTCACCCTGCAAGACTAGATTCTTACTATGCGAGATGGGTGGTAGCACATGCTACTGGAAATCTGAGCAGAAGAGACAAAAAAGAAATAAACACCGAATATGTAAGCTAGCACAGAAACTGACATGTATCAAGAACTGAACAAATAGCACCTGCTAAAAATATTAACCATCATCAATACAAAGATGAAGAAAACTTTTTCCTGATGCTCTCAGTTGATTTTGTAAAATATTGCAATCATTGATCTTTGTATTTGCTTGTAGTTGTTGGAGTAGTCAATCTGCCACAATGATGTGTCAGTTCTGCGCTGCTTCCTGTTTTACTATTTGAAAATATTTTCAAGAAAGGATTACAATCCAAAGTCTTTTAGTCTACAGAGATGCTATGGGAATGGACTGTCCAAAATTGCTTGTCTCTGGAAATAAAGGGATAGGACTGGTGGTTTCTACTATCACAGCCCAGATATTTTAACTGCTGAAATAAATCTCATTTCTTTAAACACTGGTTGCTTATACTCTACAAGAAGTTTTTTGTTGAGGAATGGAATATTATCTGTAGTTTGTGAAAATTAAAACTGAAAGTACAAATTCAAAGCACGTTTCTTTCTCATGTTTATTATTTAAATGATAAAACTCACCTCAAGAACAAGCTGAATTGAGAATTCAGCAATTAAAATATTTAAAATGGCCTATAATTCTTCAAATAACTATTTCTTTCCAATCTAATATTCTGTTGTATGATGTTATATAATCATATGTGTCTGCATAGCTTCTAAAATTCATGGTTAAAATACAACTTATTTAGAAGAAAATCATAGTATGGAAAGACCACATTTTTGTTAAAAATCTATTTTATATTTTTAAAGTTTGTTTTTATAAATTTCATTATAAAATGCAAATAATACATCACATTAAGACATTAATGATAATAAAATTCTCAACATAGTATCTTGGGATAAGGTACCAACCAAAAGAGGAAAGGTCTTACAGGATAAATTTATAAGTTTTGGAAAGGAAAATTGTGCTTCTGTTAAGCATTCATCTAGTCAGTCCTGATTACTGTTTTTCTAAAGGAGTTATTTATCACACTAAATGTTAGATGTGCATAGTACAATTACAGTATATGCAAAACTTGGTCCATGGCAGGGAAAGACTGGGTTAAGGAATACCAACCAGGCTGTAGCTCATCAGTTGAATATTCATGTAGCACGAACAAAGTCCAGTGTTTAATAAAAAATAATTTTTCATAGGTATTGTCTTATAAGTCTAACAGGGCAACCCTTGCCTTTATAGTAAGTTGAAGTTAGTTTCCAACCTGTCTCCAAAAAATGCTGGATACCAGGAATTCCATGTTTAGATAAGGAAATATAGACATGTTTGCTTTCAAGTAGGTATTACATAGTTCTGTGATGAATGCATTAGAGACTTTCCAGCAGCTACAGCATTGAGACCAAAAATAAGAGTAGCAAGTCCCTCAAGACAGTTGGGAATACACAGCACAGGGAAGGGGGTGGTATTTCAATTGACCATTAAAATGTGGATAGTATTTTATATAAAGTGTAAATTTATGCTCAATGGAGTCTAAGTAGATCTTGTGGAACAGTATATTCTCTAAGTAATAGAATCTAGATTAATTTTACATGGCAGATTCTATCTTCTAACTATGTGAATATATTTTCACATAAATCAGAACAATGTGGTGATAGAAAGAGGATACAAACATCATTGAAATAGGAATTAGTCTTCTAATGTTATTGAGGACCCTACTGTGCTTTGTACTAAATGGACATTCTTCTATATGTATCTACTTATTTTCTGGCCAATGAAGCTAGAAAAATAAAATAATATTTCTTTTATATGCATGGGTAAAAATAAGATGCTGACATTTACCAATATTATATTTCCTTGAAAGTCAAAATCATGGCTTTTGGGATGTAACTTCATAACTTCTAACAGTTGTGAAATATCACCATCTCTCTTCAATATCCAAGGTGTTGTTATCTGCAGTAGCCACCACTAACCAGTTCCATCAGCATTTCCTGAAACTTCGTGAGAGATGATGAATGTAAGATGCCATTATAGATCTTCTCAATAAAATTGTTGATTTAACCAACATTTTAGGGCATTCAGAGGCATGAGTGTTTATGGAATATGGGTTTGTGTAGTATTTTCCATTACAGACCACAGCTACTCTCCTGTTTATAGAGTCAGGGAACTGTTTTTTTCACTCTCTATCAATGAGCAGCTTGCTCTTGACTCTTGCCTTTCTGTAACACGGAAACAACTTTTTTTTCCCCGTGTGAAATACCCTTTACTGATGGCACAGCGGGATTACAGGCATTCTTTTTTCTCTTTGTGACTTAGTAGCTTTCATGTATTGGTTCAAATTTGGAATCTTTCCGTCTCTTACATTAAATTACTTCAGTTTCTTTAGCTGTTAGTTTAATGATGTCATAGTTTTTTCATATTTCAGGTTTCTCATTTCTGGGACAATTGTTGCTCTACGTTGTACCCTGTCAAAATTAAATGAGCCGAATAATGCATAGGTATTGTCCTTTCACAATAGACTTAAGCAATCACTTTCTAAGCTCAGAATTTGCTAGGCTTGTAAGTTACTGAATAGCATTGAAAATATACAGCAGCTGATTAAATCAGCTTTCAGCTAAAGTGCCAGAGTTTTCCAGAAGACAAGAAAGTATCTACATATTTGATTTATAATCATATTTGAGGCAGTTAACCCCATCCATACCTTTTCATATCTCTAGAATGTAGAAAATTCTGTATCACACACACACACACACATATATCAGTCACAGGGTCACCACTGGTATCACTTCACCAAGGTATATTTTAAAATCTTGTATTAGATCATCAAATAAAAATGTAGCCTTTTGACCAGTAAATTATATACATTACTCATATATATATATATATATATATATATATATATATATATATATATAGAGAGAGAGAGAGAGAGAGAGAGAGAAAGAGAGTGTGTGTGTGTATGTGTGTGTGTATACATTTCTGAAGAAAGAAAACCTCATATGTGCCATTAGCCACATATGGCAGTTAGTGGACAACATTGGGAAGTTGCTAGCTGCTTGCTCTCTGCCTTTTTGATGCAGACTTAGTCTTGTTTATTCTGTGCTGTATACTCTGGGCTCAGTGGCTTGAAAAATCTCCCAGAGATTTTTCTGTTTCCCATCTCGCAGTATCCCTACTCTGGGATTGCAAATGAATATCAGTGTATATGACTTTTTAATCTTGATTTGGAAGATCAAATTCAGGTCATTGGGTTTACTTAGTAAATACTTTTGTTCGCTGGTTAGTCTTACTACCCCCAAAACTCCTTTGTAAAGGACATTTTGATTAGAAGTCCTCTGGGAAAGGGAAAGAAAAGTAAAGGAAGGCCAAAATATGTCACTGAACGATGGAAGCTTAGTCAACCTGAGCCACTGAAATCCTGCCAGATTGATTCTTACGAAATGCATCATCCAGCTACAAATGACCAAAACACATTAACAATCATAAAAGTCTTGGCAACACAGCTGTTTGACTCCTAAACAAAACAAATGCTTCAAGCCTTTGAAAACTGAAAAGGAATCAATTTCAGTTTCCCAATGGGAGAGGGAGAAAAAAAAATCCTCAAGTATTTTTTTTTTATGTTGAGTGCTTCACTGTATGCTCAAAGCAGAAAGCCTGAGTACATATTGTTAATGAAATGTATAAATATTCTACCCATTTAGAAGAAAGCTGTACAGTAAATCCAAAGAAGAAAATAGCTTTCAGGGGAAAGCCAGAGTGGAGGGAGAATCAGCATATTCAGAGCAAGATAACACAGAAACTCGTGTGTATTCTAGCCAAGGAAGCACTTAACCAACAGAGAGGAAAAAGTTTATAAACCTCACATCTTCACTATGGTTTTTGAAGAAGCCAAATGCAATGCAAATACCCATTTGCAAAGGATGTTACCGCACAGTGTCTCATTGAACCCACACAGTTCTAACAGGTTACTGCAATTGCCTACATTTAATAGGATTACAAAAATTTATACTTGAAGAAATTGAATAGCTAATTTAATCCTCAAGTCTCTGTGGTACAACAAAAACTGAGCTGTTTGCTTCACATAGACTGCACTGCTTAGTGCCATGTTTCATGTTTAAATGTTTGACTATTGAGCTGAGAATATAGTTCAGTCTGTAGACTCCTTTCCTAACATGTGGGAAATCCAGGGTTTGATCCTCAGCAACACACACAAAAATGTGTGGTCACACATGTCTGTAAGGCAAACATATGAGATGTAGAGGCAGGAGGGTCAGGGGCTCAAGGACATTATTCACTTCATAGCAAGCTGAGAGGCAAGCCAGCGTTATGTGAGACACTGACTGGGAAAAGAAATGAGAAGAAAAACAAAACTTAAATATTGACAATTTTATTTTATCCCAACCTAACAGAATCCCAGTGTAGTGCCCTAAGATGATCAGTCAACATCATGTAATTTTATGCTGGTTCTGTGGTTGCAAAGGCAAATTAATTCAAAATGTCAAGTGAAATGTCAAATAAAGTGGCCCTGGGTATCAGTTCAGCTGGGACAAATCCTCCCATGTTTGTCACTGGAGTAGTTATTAAACTGGCGGCAGAAGCTAATGGAAAACCACCTCTCTGTTTATATTTTTAAAAAGTGCCAGAAAGTATTTTCTATTGTCCCCTTTAATTATCTAAAAAATAATATAACTTATATGAGACTGTATTAAGGTAATAGCATATGTAGTATTTTGCAACCACTACATTTATAAATACATTCTGTTTTGGTCTAACTCAGAACAAGTATGTTTTCTTCAAATGTTGAACTGTAGGAGCTATATTTTACATTCAATTTCCTGGAAAAGTTAAAAAATGCCTATGATGAAATTATAAAGGCAAACCTGAGCTCTGTTAGTAATAATGTTTGGATAGAAAAGTGCTATTAGGGCTCTTGCCAGAAGATCTTAATCAAGAATTCTTTGAATGTTATCATTTTGGTAACAAGGACAAGGCTGCTGATACTGGATGACCTTCACTTCATTGCAAGCTTCTAATTGAAAGAGTGTGTCTAGAGTTAGTACAAAGATTCTCATTGTCTGAACTTCTTTCAGCATATAAAGAAGGTTATTCTGCTAGTGATCCCTAGGTAAGTTGGTCATTATCAACAATTTTAATGGATGTATATTGTACTCAGAACTAACCACAAGATGTAGTTTATTTGCAAAGGACTTAAATGAACCTAGTTTAATACTCTTTAGACATACACCAGACTCAATGAGAGATTAGTCAGAAGCAATGGCCACATGTTGACTCAGCAAGCAGAAGGGTCTTCTACCAAGCCCAGCCACCCGAGTTTAGTCCCCAGGAACCACATTGTAAAATAGAAGAATTGATTATGGACAAATTATCCTCTTACTACAATATGTGTTTCGTGACCCCCATCTGGAAAACAGATACATAGATGTGTATGCAAATGATGTGAGATTCCCTTCTGTATGCTGTAAATACCATTGGTTAATAAAGAAACTGTCTTGGGCTTGTGCAGAGAATAGATGTAGGCTGGGAAAACTAATCTGAAACCTGGGAGAAAGGAGGCAGAGTGTGAGAGAAGCCATGTAACCCTGCTGGAGACAAACGCCAGAACTTTAGCCGGTTAGCCACAGCCACATGGTGATACACAGATTAATAGTAATGGGTTAAATTATTATGTAAGAGTTAGCCAGTAGGAAGCTAGAGCTCATGGCCAAACAGTGATTTAAATAATATAATTTCTGTGTGATCATTTTGGGACTGAGCATCCAGGAACCAACAAGCTACCCTCTCCTAACAACAAATGGATACCCAACATGGGGCATGAACCCATGACCCTAAGATTAAGAGTTTCATGCTCTTCTGATTGGCACACCAATATGGTGGACTAAATCCATGTAAGACCTGAGAAAGCTTGAAAATTACACAAAAGAACAGAGTTAACCATGGCTTGGTAGCAGCATTTTCTTGGTTGAGCTCTATTTGATAGAAGCAAGCAGAGTCTTGGCTCCTTTAAGTGAGGTTTTCCTGATTCAGCAGAAGAAAAAAAAAGTTGTGGCTTTGAAATGCCAGCTTTCTGGGCCATGCTGTCAGCATGTCCTCTGGCTCTTTTAGAAAGCTCAGCATTTAAATGGGGTTTGTGAACAGACTGTTACAACTTGCTTAATGGCAACATAGACCTGCTGTGTGCCTGAAAATGGGGCTGTGAGAATGATCCATGCTAAACAGATCTCCACACTGTCATGCTGGACTGGGCAGAGCAAGCAGTCAGTGCCATATTTCCCATAGTATTGCTGCTGATTCAGTTCATAAGAAGGGCCACAAACACGTGGAAATTAAACAATGCTTACCTGAATCATCAATGGGTCAAGGAAGAAATAAAGGGAGAAATTAAAGACTTCCTAAAATTCCATGAAAATGACCACACAACATACCCAAATTTATGAGACAATGAAAGCAGTGTTAAGAGGAACGTTCATAGCACTAAATGCCTACATAAAGAAACAGGAAAAATCCTACACAAGTAAATTAACAGAACATTTGAAAACTTTAGAACAAAAAGAAGCAAACTCACTTAAGAGAACTAAAAGGCAGGAAAGAATCACACTGAGAGCTGAAATCAACAAAATAGAAACAAAGAAAAGAGTACAAAGAATCAATGAGACAAAGAGTTGGTTCTTCCAGAAAATCAACAAAATAGACAAACCTTTATTCAAAAAGCAGAGAGAATATACCCAAATTAACAAAATCAGAAATGTAAAGGGGGACATAACAACAGCCATGGAGGAAATAGAGAGAATCATCAAGTCATATTTTGAAAACTTGTACTCCACAAAATTGTAAAACTTAAAGGAAATGGACAACTTTCTGGATAAATATCACTTACCAAAATTAAATCAAGACCAGATAAGCAAATTAGACAGACCTATAACTGCTGAAGAAATAGAAAGTCATCAAAAGTCTCTGAAACAAAAAAAGCCCAGGACCAGATGGTTTCAGCTCAGAATTCTACAAGACTTTCAAAGAAGAACTAATACCAATACTCCTCAAATTGTTCCACACAATAGAAACAGAGGGAACATTGCCAAGCTCTTTTTATGAGGCTACAATTATCCTGATACCCAAACCACAGAAAGACATCACTAAGAAAGAGAATAACAGACCAATCACACTTCTGAACATTGATGCAAAAATACTCAATAAAATACTGGGAAATCGAATCCAAGAACATATCAGAACCATCATCCACCACGATCAAGTCAGCTTCATTCCAGAGACACAGGGATGGTTCAACATATGAAAATTTGTCAACTTAATCCACCATATAAACAAGCTGAAAAATAAAACCACATGATCATCTCATTAGGTGCCGAAAAACCTTTGGATAAATACAACATACCTTAATGATAAAGATCTTGGAGAGAGCAGGGATACAAGAAACATACCTAAATATAATTAAGGAAATATACAGCAAGCCAACAGCCAATATCAAACTAATTGGAGAGAAACTCCCAGAGATTCCACTGAAATCAAAAACAAGACAAGTTTGTCCACTTTCTCTATACCCATTCAATATAGTTCTTGAGGCCCTAGCTAGAGTACTAAGACACAAAAAGAAGATCAAGGGGATACAAATTGGAAAAGAAGAAATCAAACTCTCACTGTTTGCTGATGATATAATATTTTACATAAGTGATGCGATCCCAAAAATTCTACCAAGGAACTTTTACAACTCATAAACACTTTCAGTAATGTAGCAGGATACAAAATTAACTAAAAAAAATCAGTAGCCCTCCTGTACACAGATGATAAAAGAGCCAGGGAAGAAATGAGATATTGGAATCACTTCCTGGATGTGATAGTGAAGGCCCATATTCCCAACTAATTTTAAGGTTAAGGCAGGAACATCCCAACATCAGAGTTAACCTACTCAATATAGTGAGAGTCCGTTTCAAACCAAAAGGGAAGGGGGATGGGAAGAACTTCAGTGGTAAAGCGACTATCTTGCATGTCAAAGCTCTAATTTCATTCTCCAATATGGGATCAAAAAATCTCTTATCACATGAGTTCAGAACTGACAAGCAAATCAACATAGAGTAGATTTTAATGGCCTACAGATTAGATAAAACTTGGATCTTAGTATGGTTTTTCTGTAAATCAACATTTCTTGTATTCCTTTAGCAGTATGTTCAAAGATGCCTTTTCTCTAAGAAAATGCTAAAGTCACCAAAATTTATTTTTGATAGGATAGGAGTTTCTGCCAAGATAGAAGATGTATCATCCCTTAGTGGTGAGATGTCTTGTCTGCCCATCTTGTAAATCCCACAAACTCCTAGCCCTCACATCATGAAAAAAATGGGACATTCCTGCTTAAATTTGGAAGAAATAGGGCTATGCGATGACGAGCATGAGAAAATTTCATTCTGCTTTCTTCCCTTTTTATTTTTACCTGACAATGTCAGGGTGATCTTAACTTTGAATGTTTTAAATAGTTCTGAATACATTCTCAAATACTCAGCTACTGATGTTAAGAGAGACTCCAGGTGATGGGGAAAATATTCTCTTTCTTCATGGGATTTGGATGGAGTCCCTTGACAAATGACGATTTCATTTTGCAAGAACTAAGAAAAAGGTCACTTGTTTAGGTTAATTTTGAAAAGTGAGTATATGCCAAAGTCTTTTTTAATGGCACAAAGGAGGGACAAGAGAAGTTATCAGATGAAGGTGAAAAAGTTGTCATGTATCTATGTTTGCTCATATGTGTGTATACATGCTATGGTCCATCTCTGGTTGTGGTGTTTTCAATCCCCACTCACCTACCCACAGAAATCTGCTAGGAATTCAAATGTTTTCATATACTTAATTTGACTCTCCCTATAATAAACTGGCATAGGATTTCTTCCATATGCAAAGATTATGTTTTAATTGGTCTCAAATTAGATTTGTGCATGAATATTTTTAAAAGCTCCTAGGTGATTCTAATGCTTAGGCAGCACTGAGAAAGCATGCCTGTTGCCTCAGCTCAACTCTGTCTTAAATAGCAACACTCTTAATTCAGCAGCTAAAGATGTGATATTTGTTTTTTCTTAAACTGTTTGCTTAAAAGTGATTGGCACTTGTCTCTGTCGAGTAGTACTGGGCCTATTATTTCTCCTTCAAGTCATCAGATAGCATCAAGGAATAATAGTACTGGTATGTAATTATATCGACCATTGCTTCTGATATTCTTTTCAATACTTTATTTTAACATTTATTCTTCTCTCATACATTGCATTCTGATCTCAGCTTCTCCTCTGTCTACTCTCCCATTTCCTTCCCCCACCTCTCTTTACCAAAATGAACTCCCCAGTTTCCTTAAAAAAACAGCAGACTTCTCAGGAATATTTACCAACATGATCTAACAGGATACAAAAATACTGGGCACAAACCCTCATATTACAGAAGGCATTTGCAACCCAGTAGGAAGGAAAGGGTTCCAAGCACAGGCAGAGACGTCAGAGATACCCCCCACTCCCATCATTGGGAGTTCTAAAATAGTCTGAAATATTGATACAATTCAATTGTTCTTCTTTTAGTCATTCTATCTTCTAGATGATGAAAGAGAGGCCCAGAGAAGTTAGAATTAATTGCTTTATACCATAGGATTAGTTAATTCAAAGAGTGGGTTCTTTAAACCCTGAAGTTGACACTGAGCCTCCTGCAGGGTGATTTCAATAAGCACACTGTACAGTAAGAGACAGAATGACATGTCTTAAAGGATACTCTTACCTATTAACCTTCCATTTTTAAAGCATAATCTATGGCTTTCTTTCTTTGTTGCTTTACAGAAAACAAGTAAACTTTCTGAGTTTCAATTTCCCTACTTGTATAAATCACAATTTTTGCACTTTGAAATTTACTAGCTATATCGATAGATAGTAGATAGATAGATAGATAGATAGATAGATAGATAGATAGATAGTAGATAGATAGATAGATAGATAGATAGATAGATAGATAGATAGGCAGACAGATAGGTAGGTAGATAGATACACTATATATTTGACCTTCCTCTAAAATCATCCCAGTTCTTCCCCATCTCTTTACCTAATTTCAAATCCCAAAGTGCAACCCGGTGGGTTTAAAGGGTAGAATCTCATATCAGGTTAGAAAGACATTCCTTCCTTTTCCACAGTGCATGCTGTTTTCTAAGAAGCTGAACTGCCACCAAAACATATGGGACCACCTTCTTATCTCTCTGCATTTTGATTGGCTTGTCTTCTGTTCCATAAACACTTGGGTTCTTCATTATATTCTAAAAAGCAGAAACTCACAGACTTCAAGAGTATTTACAAGAAATATGGGATTCTTCTGAAAGACTATTCAAGCTCCACACAGAGCATCGTCTTTGATTCTGCAGTTCAAAGCAAATAATAACCTTATATAAAAGCAAAAATGAATTATCAGGTTGTATTAAGCAGAGAATAAATCACTTGGATGTGAATGAAATGATTTTTTTCTCTTTGGTAGTTTGATATTCCAATGGAATTCAGACATTCTGAGTATAAATTTAGGTTCTGTTCATTATGCAAAACATTGTTGAGACAATCTGCCACTGGGTTTCTAGCTGTGCTTTCTGTGTGCATAAACCCAGATTTGAAGATTAAAACAGTATTTATGTTTCAAAGAATTCACATTTGTTGATAGATCAGAGTCAATAGAATATTACTTAAGACTTAACAATTGACTCTTTCTATATAACTGTCATTATGCCTCATATTGATTCAATTGGTACAGAAATCCCATGAGACAGCATAATTACTAGCATTTTAAATAAGTAAACTGCACAAGATGGGAAAGAAAGCTTGCCTAAAGTCATCCAGTCTAAAACAGTACCTCTTACATCACATTAATATCACTCAACTACTTTGCTGTCAATATAAAAGTGAACTATTGATAATTTCTAGTTTTGAGGAGTGTGAACAATGTAATTTGTATTAATCTTACTGAGTTATTTAAAATATTAAGCATTTTAGGGATGCACAGAAGTAATGTGGATAAATATGGTGAGTAGGAAGGAATTAACTTCTTTAGAAATAACTGAGGAGAGCAAGGGTTTAGCATTCTACCTTAAACACATCTCTTTAGGTCTTGCTAATATAATACTATAACAATATCATTTAAATTCTCAAGGGTATAATCCCTGTCACTCAAGATCCAGTGTTTTCTGAGGTTCTCTAAAATGAGAGAAAGAATTTAGAGTAAACAGTTTCCTGCCCATAGTGCTTTTCACCAAGGGTAATAATTCACATTTATTTTAAATTTACATTTTAAGACATAAGAAAACTATGAAGAATAATTAAGAATTCAAAACAATTAAATGTTACATGTAAAAATTTTCATCATGCATGAATTAGAAGCTATACAGAGAAAGGCATGATGCTGGTAAGAAACACCTGCAAGTTTTTACTTAATGAAAAACATGTGATAAAATAGGATTCTATAGTTTAGTAATGGGAGTGATATATTTCTATAGCTAGAAATTCTTCTAGTCTATGGAATTAGTAGAAAATGATGATATTAAAGAAGCTTCCACTATTCCAAGTCACTTTAACTATGTTTACAGTCTTCATTCGACAGCAAGGAACGACACAATCTGAAGGAATAATAGAGTTCAAACAAATTTAGAAGTGCAATTTTTGTTTGTGTATGTAGTTAACTAATTGAGAAACTAAATACCGGTCTCTCATGTCAGAGGAAGTGCTTTTCTATCATCTCCTGCTTCTGTGAATAGACCAATGGTGTGATCATTTTTATGACAGGATTTATGGACAATGAAACTCCTTTATCTATAAACAATTATGCAATATACATTTTTACACACACACACATATATACAGTAATATTTCTACACATACTTATCAGTTTTGACTAATTAAAAACCCAAGCATTGGTTTCTGTCAATCATGTAAATCATGTAGATACTTACACAATAATCATAAGCTAAACATTTGGGTACCCAATGGCCTGGTCAAGTTGACACATAAGATTATGCACCACAACAACACTTATTTTTGATTCACAGTAAAAGGGACTTGCTAAATCCCTTAAACTGTGTAATCATCAGTAAAATGGGAGTCAGTAACCATTCCATGCAAGGTTGTTCTGTGGATTAATAGTTGCATTGTTTACAGCAGGCCTTTCTCTGTATGAGTTATATTGGTCCTCCTCCTCCTCCTCCTCCTCCTCCTCCTCCTCCTCCTCCTCCTCCTCCTC
>JABTXL010001323.1:6530847-6618433 GCA_025134845.1 Neodon shergylaensis | reverse complement strand
TCCTCCTCCTCCTCCTCCTCCTCCTCCTCCTCCTCCTCCTCCTCCTCTTCCTCCTTCTTCTTCTTTTTTTCTAGACAGGGTTTCTCTGTAGCTTTGGAGCCTGTCCTGGAACTAGCTCTGTAGACCAAGTTGGCCTCGAACTCACAGAGATCTGCCTGCCTCTGCCTCCCGAGTGCTGGGATTAAAGGCACGCGCCACCACCTCCCGGAAGCTCTAGCTTCTCATAGGCTAACTCTTACATATTAATTTAACCTATCTCCATCAATCTGTGAATCATCACGAGTTCCTGGCCTACTGGCAAATTTTCTGCACATCTGTCTCCAGCAGCAGCTCTATGGCTTCTCCCTGACTCTGCCTCCTTTCTTCCAGCATAACATTAAGTTTTTCCCACCTACCCATGTTCTGCCCCATCTACAGGCCAAGGTAGTTTTTTTTTATTCATTAATGGTAATCACAGCATATAGAGGGAAATCCCACATCACAGTAGAATATTGTTTCTCAGATATGATCATCACCAAAGGATGAATTGACAGTTTTGCTGGGATAAGAGTGAATATATGTGTGCATTTGTAGATTTTTCTCTGTATCCTCAATGGTTTGAATTTTACTCAATAAGTTTATTGTTAAAAATTCCAAGACAGTCAGGTGGTGGTTGCTGAAGCCTTTAATTCCAGTACCTGGAAGGCAGAGGTAGGTGAATCTCTGTGAGTTTGAGGCCAACTTGGTCTACAAGAGCTAGTTCCAGGACAGGCTCCAAAGCTACAGAGAGATCCTGTCTTGAAAAACAAACACAAAACAAAAAAATCCCAAGAGAACAATTATATTTAAATAATTATATTGTGAAGTCTAAGATAGTTAAAAAGGTAGAAAACATATTCACACTTAACCTTTTCTTTTTTTTTCAGTTCACTTTTTCTAACATTCATTGTATTACAGAATATATTCCCTAATACACACACACACACACACACACACACACAAACACGCATGCAAAGTCTACTAGTGACCAGTCTATTACTTACTGGCAAACACAGGCTACATTAATGTAAACTCAGAGCAATGCCAATAGGGCAATATCTGGCATGATCTTTGGGGGGCCCTTGTTGCCAAGTTAAGAATGTCCACAGATATCTGAATCTAAGCCCTGAAGCAATTAGTGGCATCATATAAGTGGAAGGAGAGAGAGAGAGAGAGAGAGAGAGAGAGAGAGAGAGAGAGAGAACTAGTTATCTAAATGGAAGATACTAAAAATATAGTTCAGAAAGGTAGTGTGCATTTGAAAATATTTTTTACTCATATCTTTATCATGAATACTGGATGTTCATGTTCATGCGAACACCTGGAAATCCTAAGTGAGGGTGCTGGCATCTAGCAACCTCCCTACATCCTGTTTGCATTCTCTGTCTTTATTACCTTAATTTGTTAGCAGTGACTGGAATATGAGTGGAATGCATTTGGAAATAAGTAATAAAATTCATATATTGAACAAAACTGTCTGGTTACAAATTATGCCAATGATCTGGACTGCTTTGAAAATCGAGAAATATTCTAAAGAGGAACAATCAGGAGTCAGACATCTCAAGTATGATAAATCCAGGCTAAGAAAAGCTATGGATGCTAAGATGGGATTGTATGTGGATGGTAAAACCCTTAGTGATCAGTGTTTTGATTCTCTCATTTCACATTCTAGCACTTAACAAAATTTTAAATAACACACACAAAAATCAAGAGACCGTCAATATCGACAGTCTAGAGATAGCATTATTTCTGTATCCCTCCACATTTAGTGAGAAGAGAATAATCAAAAATAATGTCTTCATCATTTGGAAGATCTCTAGAGCTAATTAATTTATAAAACACAAACAATGCAGAGACTGCATATCAAATTGTACTTCTAAATTTGTTTGAATGTTTTAATTATAACTTCAAAATGCCTTCAAATATTTATGTCCTTCCTGAGAGGTTAACTGTAATTTTAAATTTAAATGAAAATCACTTGGAGCACTGGAAGTCTTTTCATTGGTCTCAATTTGTGTAGATTCTGTTGACTAGAAAAGTGGTGTTCTCTGCAAATAAATGGCCATTATTAGAATTTCTTTGTTAATGCCATTAGTTAATGTCATCACATCCTCTGTCTGTCTTCAAATTTAATGTTTCAGGTTGTTATGTGGTTTACATTTATTTATGCACATAATGAGTATAATTAATATAAGCTTTAGAAAGTGGACATTAAAAGCTTCAATTCTAATCTATATTAGAGATGGCATTTTACTAAGTGCCTAAGGTGGACAGCAGTGGCACACGCCTTTATTCTCATCACTGTGAAACAGAAGTAGGCAGATCTCTGAGGTCCAGGCCAGCCTGGTCTATAGAGCAAGTTTTAGGACCTCCAGAGCTACACAGAGAAACTTTGTCTCAAACAAATGAATTAAACAAACAAACAAAGAAACAAATAAATAAATAATAAATTAAGGAATGGATAAATAAAAATTTATAAATAAATGAGATAGATATATAGACAGATTAACTAGATGCCTAGTATTTTTCATGTTTATAATTTATAATTTTCTGATAATGTAACTATTAACTGATGAGCAAGGTGATTATTGATTGAGGTAGATATGTTGATCTTAGTTTTGATATACATGTCTACACTCATATTTATTCATAACAACTTTGTGAGATGTGAGTAACTTTCCACACAATGTATACATTCAACATATGCATTAACCTACTTCAGTTTTCTTGGATACTAAACTTGCTCCTCCATGGAGACAAAATAAGATAGTGCATAACTCAAAAGAAATTCTGTGCTCATTTTCAGTCAGTTTTGTCAGTAGTTTTATCAGCCAGCTCTTAGAATTAATTTATCTACATCACTTAATTTTGTGTTTATTATTGGCCAAATCTGAACATTAATTAAACTGGATACAACATCTGTAAAGGAAATTTATGTGTGTTCATGTGTGTTTAAGCCCACTGGTGTGAGGGTATGTGTGTGTGTGCGCACGCATGCATGCGCATGTGCTCGCCATGTGTAGCTATTTTTTTATTTTCCTCATTGTTACCAAAGAAGGACTATATTTTAGTATACACTAGTCATTTTCCTTTATTTTAATGAGTATGGATATTCTACTTGAATATATGTTGCATGCCTGCATAATTCCATCAGAATCCAGAAACAAATGGAACTAAAGTTGTAAAAGATTGTGACCAGTCTTGTTGGTGCTAGGAACTGAACCCAAGTCCTGTGCCAAATCAGAAATTACTTATCTTCTAAGCCATCTCTCCAATCTTACATTATTACATTTTTATGAAATCATATTTTGTTATATGGATAAAATAAATTTAAAAATTAATTTATTATTTGCCAACTGACGGGCAATTGAGTAGCTTCTACTGTAAGACACTTATGCTGTTGCTGCTATAAATATACATGCATATGCTTAGTGTGAGCAAATGCTTTCATTTCTATTGGTATATACACATGAGAGGAATTGCTGGGCCATAGGGCAAAACTACATATAAAATTGAATACTTTTCAGATGGGTTTCCATTTTATATGAAGTTAGTACTCTTTGAAGATCAAAATTTCCCCACAACATTGTCAACAATTACTAGTAGTTTTCTGTTTAGTTCTGGTCATTTGGCTTTGTGTGAAGTTGACTGTCACTGTGATTTAGATTTGTATTTATCTGATGACCAATACAGATAGCCAATAGGAGAGAATTACTTTCTTGATCAGTTTCATGAATTAGAAGAAATAATTTTTCTATTTATTTTGAGCATTGTTTAGCTTTCTTTCTTATTGAGTTATAAAAGAACTGGTTATAAAGTTTACATTTATTACCTATATAAGTTATAAAGTGTTTACCTTCTGTATTGTATTTTCTATTCTTTTTAATATTTATTTATTTATTATGTATACAATATTCTGTCTGTGTGTATGCCTGCAGGCCAGAAGAGGGCACCAGACCTCATTACAGATGGTTGTGAGCCACCATGTGGTTGCTGGAAATTGAACTCAGGACCTTTGGAAGAGCAGGCAATGCTCTTAACCTATGAGCCATCTCTCCAGCCCCTGTCTTTTCTATTCTTGATGATAGCCCTTAAAACATATTTTTTTAAATGGAGGCAATTTATTTATTTCTTATTAGGTGTAATTATTTTATTCCTATGCTTATGTGCACACTTACACATGTAACACAAGTGGAGGTCTGAGGATCAAGTATCAACCTCATGTCAGCAGAATTAGTCAAAGCACCATCTCTCACTGAGCCATTTCGCCAGCCCTCTGATTATCTTTGATTGCTTATATATTACATGTATCATATGGATGAATGCTTTACCTAACTTAAAGTAAATATGATTGTTTCTTTATTTCCTTCTAAAGGAATTCTAGACTTGAGTTTTAAATTGATAATTCAGTATATTGGACAAATATCTTACTATTATTTACATGAGACTATCTAATTGTTTCAGCATTGTATTCCACTTTATTAATTTGTTAGCTTGTAAGAAACCAATTCAATGAAGAAGTCAACATTTTTTTTCATTATGCTATTAAAGAGTGATTTAGATTATAGATTTGTAGAGTTTGGAAATTTGAAAATAACCAAACTAGATTAATTTGTATACTCTGCATTATTTAGGCAGTCATTTTAAATTTAGTAACAATTTTTTAACTTATGCAAAAAAAAGGTCAGGTCATGATTTATAGGGATTTCACAGATGGTGTGCCATAGCTTGCATATTTTTATCCAACAATAATATATTTGAATTCATGAATATGGACTGCCTTCCTAAGAACTGTAATACCAGTTTCTTTAAATATCCTTTTGTGGTGTCAGTCTTAAGGTTTCTATTGCTGTGAAGAGACACCATTGCCATGGCTACTCTGATAAAGAAAAACATTTAACACCCCATTGTTATCAGAGTGGGATGTGGCAGCAAACAGGCATACATCGTGTTGGAAAAGGACATGAGAATTCTACATCTTTGATCTACAGGCAGCAGGAAGAGAACTGAGACACTGGGCGTATCTTCAGCATAGGATACTTCAACGCTTGTCCCAGCAGTGATGAACTTCCCCCATCAAGGCCATACCAACTCTAACAAGCCACACTTCTAAATAGTGCCACCTTCAATTGGTGCCCTTACGGGTCATCCAAACTACCATAGTATCATGTTTACTTTGACTTCTTTCTTTCTAAGTGGTATCCCCTTAATGTCTTTTAGTTGCCCTTTTGCTCTAGCTAGAACTTCAATTACAATACTGAATAGTTATGGAAAGAGTAGTCAGGCTTTTCTTATTTCTGATTTCAGGGAAATTGTTTTTGAGTTTCTCCATTTACTTTGATGTTGATTATAGACTTGCTGTATATTGCCTTTATTATGTTTAGGTATATGTCTTGTACCCCTGATCTAGCCAAAACTTTAATCATGAAGGGGTGTTAGGTTTTGTCAAAGAGTTTTTCTATATCTAAGGGATTACCATGTGTTTTTTCCCCTTTCAGTTTGTTTATGTAGTGGATTGCATTGACATTTTGATTACACCATTTGATTGCATGTAGTGAATTACATCGACATTTGACCACATAAACGTTTTCATATGTTGAGGAATCCCTGCATCTCTGGAAAGAAGTTTATTTGATGAATGATGATCTTTCTGCTATGTTTTGAGATTTAGTTTGCAAGTATTTTATTGAGTTTTTAAACCAATATTTATGAAGGAAATTGGTCTGCAATTGTCCTTCATTTTTTTAATCTTTTTGTGGTCAGTGTTTTGGATAACAGTGGCCTAATTAGATGAATTTGGCAATGCTCCTTCCATTTCTATTATTTGTAACAATTTGAGAAGTATTGGTATTTGGTCTTCTTTTGGATTACTGGTAGAATACTGCTGTAAACTATCAGGTCCTGGGCTTTTCTTTATTGGTAGACTTTTAATTACTGCTGCTATTCCCTTGGTATTTATAGATCTATTTAAATTGTTTATCAGATCTTGATCTAACATTGGCAACTGTTATTTATCAAGAAAATTGTCCATGATTTCTGAGTTTGTCTTTGATGGAATAATCTACTATTCTTATTTACAATTTTGAAATTTAACCCCATCTAAACTTCTTGATCCTCAGGAAAATATATGTTACGTTTTCTAAAAGACATCTAATGATGCCTTGGAAACTCATTCAGTTTAAAATAGGAATATATAACATAGAAATAATGCAAATCAGTTTTAAAATTCTATTTTATTTTAATGCCAGTTTAAAATATTCATGAAATATTGAGACCAGATAGATTACAACTATACTCATTAGTTACTAATGGATTAGGTAGTTTAGATGAATTAGATATTAACTACCAGAAACAAAGTACAGATGAATGACTTCCTCTAAGAAGTGCTTACACAGTATTACCAATGATTTGAAATAGAAAGGAGATTATAGACATATAAAAGTAATTTTTGTAGTTCTAATGTTATTAAATCTATTGGTCATAGTATGGCTCATATTCTTCTCAGTCAGGACATATTAAAATATATACAGCAAAAGTTATATCTGCTGTACTCTCTACTGCTGCCACATTTTCTGCAGAGGGGCACACCTCTTAACAGAGGGATTCTGAACACTGAAGTTATAGAAGTTTGGAACCAGATGATTCTTGGTAAACGATGCAAGGAGAGTTTAGCCTGTACACTGTGGGGCATGCAAGAGCATTTGTGGCTTCTATCTAGTTATCCCAGATTAGGAAACACAAAATGACTTCCGCTGAAAATCATCCTTAGTTGGAAACTGCTTGCCTAACACATAATGAAAGCTAAAAAACATTTACTAACATAATAAATAAACTAGACGTGGACACCATTCTAAACAACTGGCTGCATGTGAATTGAATCACTGGTCTTTAGTTTTCTCATTTTAAGTTGTCGGATGGCATGTTCATCATATTTCAACCTCTTTGATGAGAGGAGATTTATGAGATTACAGCACAGAATACTTTGTGAGCTTTGGACTGGAATGTGTGCCCCTTGCGGTTGGTGTCCACATGTGTAGATGGGAAATTCTATGTGTGTCTGACTTTTCCATTTTTCCACACTCATAAAACTCTCTGTCATCTCTTAAAGTGTCATTCAGTCTGGTGTCTTTCATGTTTCAAGTCCTTATGATCACTTACGATGCCTCAATAAATCACACATGTGATAGAGGTTCACACATATGGATCATGTTAACTGTATGGTGTTTGAAGAAATATTTTTTTGCAACGTAATCTCATTGCCTCACCAGGGAATACCACACTTTCGAAGGAACACAACACAAATTAAATACAAATGGACATGAAATAAATCCCTGTTGCCTACTGATCAATCAGCATCTTTGAATGAGTAATGGTTCTTGAGCCCAGTAGTCTGACTTCTATATCTGTCATTTAATACCATATTTTTTTGTTGATTATACCAGAAAGTGGATTTTAGTAATGTTTTCCTTTGAAAACATGCTCTGAGAAATAATTTCCTTAATTATTATAATCTACCTCTTTAGTTTTCTTTCTTCTTTTTCTTCCTCTCTGTTTTCATCCTCATCCCTTTTATTCACTGTTATTATTATTATCAGTAAAGGATTGACATAGAAATCATCATTTTTGAGAGGTTACTCTGCTAATGTTAAAAGGTATTTAAATATTTTGTAACTAACATACAAGGGTATATCATGCCTTCTTGAGCCAAATTAGTAAGAAGACTCAGGAGTAGTTGATCGACACACAATGTATTCCATGTTTTCTTATTTTTTTTGTTGTGTTCTTTAGTGCTTTCTTGTTGTTTTGCTTTCTTTGAGTTTTTGTTTTGTCTTTTTATTTTGTAATAGATTGAACATGAAGTTTCATGGTAGGGATGAGGCAGGATGAGGCAAAGAATAGAGAAGGGGAAAGATTAAGATCAAAATATATGAAACAAAATTATATTAAAATAATGAAGTTATTACATACCTCGCTATAATTCAAAGCTTTCTTTTTACTCTTTCCAAATTTATTTTGTTGAAATAGTACAGATGTACTTAGTTAATAGTTGTGTATTGAGATAAAACGTTTATACTTGGGTAATGCTTACTATATATCCATATACAACAATCTTCAAAATAAAGGTCAATGTTAAAATGATATATTTCTACAAACACTCTCTGAGTTATTATAGCTATTAGGTCCATTTTTAAGCACAGAAACTGAGACACATAAATTTAAGATTAAGCCCAAAATTAAAAGTAGTCATCCTTTCTGCCTCTGAAGTCCACAGTGGTTACCCTTTTGTTTATGGCTGTAAGCGCATGTGCTCTGAAACTTGGCAATTCCTGCTTTCTTAAGATAGCCCATCTGCTTCAACCAGGTGTTTCCTTGTCAGAACGAACTCTCCAAACTTCTATCCTTGACTCTTTTATAACAGAGACTCAGCACTCTCATTTCCCCAACTTACTATGTCTTAATACATCCTGAGAGCTACATATACTCAGTTATAGCATGATACCTGGGAATGCTCCTGACTGCGTGATTATTTATAGGAGAGAAGGTAAAACTAAAATACTATTATTTCACATCCAGAAATTGGGAGAGAGCAGATACAGGATTGTTAAAATAATCATAAAATAATAAGAAAGACACCAAATACTTAAATTTCATCCTAAGCTCTGCCACCCACTGGCTAGGGGATGATGGACAACCCAATTAACTTATCTGGACCTCAGTCTTCTCATTCATCCAAAGAGGCATTGAATTAGCACTATATGTTTCCTGTCCTTTGAGACAATAAGCAACTGGCTTATTGAAAGCATCACCTTCGCTTGTGTGTGGAAGTGGCTCAGGAGAACCTAATTGGGGAAGATGTTCAATTTTGTTCTGTGCCAGAATCAATTGCACCAGAAGGAAGAGGGCATGTAAACAGGGCCGACTGTGCTTATTTTCCTAACAAAATATCCCAAAGTGTGAGAATTCAGAGGCCTGAGCTCAGTTGGCAATCAATAAAACATGAATGCCTCCTCTGAATGCCTTTCCCTAGCTCCCGTCAGGTTCCCTGTAATGAGTAGATAATGAGCTATAGACATAGCCAGGGGTGCCTGGGAGTTTCTTCTAACATCCAGTTTGTTAGAGGAACTTTTGCAGCTGAAAGGCAAAACATTTCAATGGATATTCTGCCAACGGTGCCACTCCCTAAGTATAATGCCACGATATTTCCTCAAGAAAGTAGGGGTACCTACAGGGGTCCTCCAATGGGTGTCATTCGGTTACAGGAAGAAAAATTACACGCGGCTGTTGATTCATTGACTACTTTTCTTATCAAATCATGAAAAATATTTTTTTAGCAAATCACAGACAAAGCTCCCGATTTCCCTATTATACCCTAGTAGATCCCTGGCATTATTTATTTTTCCTGCTTCTTTGATGCATTTTGTAAAGTAATCTTTCTTCCACGTCCCAGCAGCTACTGTATCTGGGCACAATGTGACTGAAGAGTGGCCATAGCTTCTCTTATGTCCTTAAACAAACCTTATGCGTGGGATGGCATAACAGACTTCTGTGTCTTCTTAACACTAATAAGTATTCATATCTTGGAGAAAGAATCACAAGTGGAAAGCCGGAGCAATGAATGAGCTCAAGAGGGAGGATTACTGCACTTGGTTAGTGGTGATGCCATCAGAGTAGAAGATGGTCGAGTTCAGTATTTGTTTTTGGCATTCCTGAAATGAACTCCCCACAGAATAGAGAGAAGAGAGGGTGCTAAAGATTCTGGATATTGAAATAATGCATATGGGGAGTTACAGGCTTAGTGCTGGAATGTTGCTGTGTTCTGAATAACCAGATGAACACGTAACCAAAATTCAATTAAAAAGTTAGAGGTGGTTGTTTACTCCCGTTATTCTTATTGTTTTCTTCCTTTGAAAAAGCCTGGGATAAAACCGGTCTTGCTGAACATAGTGGACAAGGAGGACTACTGAGACCTCAAGAACAATGGCAATGGGTTTTTGTTCCTACTGCACCTATTGGCTTTGTGGGAGCCTAGGCAGTTTGGATGATCACCTTACTAGGCCTGGATGGAGGTGGGTGGACCTTGGACTTACCACAGGGCAGGCAACCCTGACTGCTCTTTGGGCTTAAGAGGGACGGGGGACTTGATTGGGGGAGGGGGAGGGAAAGGGGAGGCGGAGGTGGGGAAGAGACAGAAATCTTTAATAAAAATAAAAATAAAAAAAAAAGAAAACGTAAGACTCTAAAATAAAAAAAAAAGTTAGAGGTGATTTTCTCAATCTCAAGCTAATAGAGGGGTGAATATGGTAAAAGCATAGCACACATATGCTTGGAAATATAATAATGTAACAGTGAAACCCTTGTTTGTGCAATTGAAATTAAATTTGAAACTGCAAAAAATAATGTATTGTGTGTGTGTGAGAGAGAGAGGGATAGAGAGCAGAGAAAGAAAGAAAGAAAGAAAGAAAGAAAGAAAGAAAGAAAGAAAGAAAGAAAGAGCCAGCGAGGTAGAAAGAGAAAAAATATAGAGTTCCAAGAGGGCACGGGCTTGCATAGTTTGAACTTCTAAGTGAGCAAGGGTTTACTTGGTTGGATTTTGCAGAAGAGAGCACTGAAGGAATCAACTAGAATAACCTACAATATTTCCATATGTGGTCAGAGCATGAAAGATGAGATTAAACTTGCAATTCTCACACCTCAAATAAAGGAATCCGAGCCTTCAAGGAAAAATCTCTACTTCTTACGTGTAATGTATATTGAAAGAAAAACAAATCATACTTGTAGATCATATGAAACTGGTTTAGACCTAGGTTTAACAAATGAAAATTAAATTTGAAGTCTTTCTTTTCCTGTAAAATGGTGCTAATGTTTAAACGTTCCCATTGGACAGCTGGTGACCAAGGGGATTTGCATATATACAGAGGACACTGATTGGAAAACAATAAGTGATTGACATCACTATGGCATTGTACTTCAAAGAATTCTAATCACTAGCATGTTTACACTAAGGTTTTCTTTTTTCCAGAGTGTTCCTCCAATTTCATATGGCTGACTTTTCTTACTTTATACTTTTGCTGTTAGTCTTAATATTGAATCAGTCAAGATCTAGTGCAGATATATTTTATCATCTAACTTCATCCCTGTCATTTTTAATTATAGATAACTGCTGTCCTCTATCTTAAGTGTGTTCTCAAAGACACAAGGTAACAGTCTGTTTAGAATTTGCTTTACAACTTTGGAGTATCTAATATACTTTATTCATACCTCACTCAATATAGAATCCATTCTATATAAGTTCACATTCTTTTATTCATATGTGATTAATCAAGTTTGTAAAATCTTAATATTTCCATATTATTTTAAAATTAGGTGACATTCTAGTACTTTATTAGGAAGTTGTGATTAAGTAAATTTGTGGATGGATTTGGGGAAAATATTCTAATAAGCATTTGATGGTTTTCAGAAATTAAGGATTTAATATCCACATGGATTTTAAATGACAGAGTGCTTACATTTTCTTCAATGCTAGGGGAAACAAAGAGATCATGTTGCTAGTAGTAACTGAAGTGTTATGTTTCTTATACAATTGTTGATTCTTTCTGGACTAAAAGAATTGCAATAACCATGATTGTAATGCACAAAATAAGGATGTATAGCGACTTGGCCAGAGACATAAAACCTGAAATTTTAGGAAAGGGTAGAAAATGAAACCATTCACTCAGTTTTAAAGTAGTTCAAATTCATCTTTGTATCAATGTTTCTGTGACAGCCAAGTCCCTGTGATTTGTGAAGTGGACTGGACATATTTCCACTGCCTCTGCTGCTTGCCCAAGTTAGCATTCTCCTTGAACGACCTATAGAGTCCTTAACTTCTCACTGACTTAAGTGTCTCTGATGCTTCCAGTTTAAAAATTGCAATACACATATAAATAATTCAAGCAAACAACTTGATATAGTGGAGAGCATTAGGGCTAAAATATCCTTCCCCTTCTTGACTAGTTTAGAAAACCATCATCATTTTCTAGAAATATCTCCGGGCTTCATGTGGTCCATGGTACATTGAATTTTTTAGCATTTTGCCAGTTTTCCACTCAAAATAATAATTCAAAAAAAACTCTTTATAATCACTGCAAAATCAGCATAAATGAAGACTTAATTGGTATTTCTTCAACTTAGCTTCTTCGCGCTAGCTTTCACCCCGTATTTGAATAAGATTCATTTTTGTTATTAGTGTATTTGCTGTATGTATTTGAATTCACACAGTAAGAATTCAAAAGTCTTTATGGATAAGCGACAAGCTGTATGAGCATGCTGCCCTTCATGTGACTTGTAACTTTACAGCAGAGGTGTGTCTAACAGATACAAAGAGAACTACTAGAGGTCACAACTTCTAGTATTTCCAATCCTATCTCATAGCATCTCATCCCTCCCCTTGATCAAACTACTCAGTTAACACTCAGAATGCCTGAGGACTTCAAAATCCCAAAAATCCCCAGCCACTGTCATGCTTATACTAATGCTTCTTTAATGATATTTCTCCTCTCTTAATATGGCTGATATGTTATTCTTTGTATTTTGGCTAAATGTTAGCAAAATTTTAAAGAGTTGTTCCCAAGATTCTCTTTTCTACTTTCCAGGTTACTTTTGACCACTTTTTAAATTTTTATTGTTTTGTGGCAAGCACTGGCAAATTTTTTAGGAAGTACAGTGTGAAGATACTTTATAATATTCAGGCCTTAAAGCTCAGGCATACTTTGAACTTTACTTGCTCAAGACAGCCATTGCCAATGCATATCCAAAGTGCATGGCTCTATGCTAATAGTGTCTCAACAAACACAGCATGTAAAATTCCTTCAGCAAGAAGACAAGGTGGTTACTCTATACATCACAGTACTGTTTACAACTTGTAATTGGAATGTGTCTCATATTCCACATAGTGTCAGAATATTCAGTTGATTAAATCTTTTGAGAACAAAATGTCTTTTCTTTGCTCTTCACTGTATTACCATCCACTAGAGTGGATGTCCAGTAAGAAGGTGTGGCAAAGTTCAGCTATTCAAAAGTGAGTATGACTGAATTGTTTCTCCTTCATGTCCTCAGTCATTGTTGTGGTACACATTCCCACTAATTCTTAATCAAGTGGCATGGTCAGTAGTGATTCAGTGATGCTATCTACCTATTCAACAATCAAAGGACTGAAGCTGTAAGTAGTTTAGTCATACATTTGCACCCTCAGTATTTCATAAATGGTAAATTAGATTCTAGGCACTTGTGTGGAACTTAGCCAAAACACCACATAAACTAGATCTAGTCATTCTCAAACGAAATTTGAAGTTAAATGTCCCACACAAACATTAAATTTCATGCCTGCTAGTTTTGAATGCAGTTGGACATGGTTTTCTCTGTTTGTAGATGTTTGAAGCAATCTTGAGTGAAGAAATAACCTCCCAGATGTCTTGTGCATCTCGCTCCACTCCCATTGTCTGTGACTCTAAATCTTGTGCATGCTGTAATTCACCAATCTGAGTCACTGTGCTGTGGTTCTGTCCCTAAAGATCTCTCTTCATTCCACAATGATTTAGGATGTACCCAAGGTATATGTCTGACATTGCTTTTGGTACTATCATGTCTAAGCACAATATTGGCAATATAAAATTTTTTGACCAAAGATTGATTAGTAGGTCTTTTCTGAAAAAGTTATTTACAGAGAAGAATTTAATTAGATTATAAAAAAATATTGCTGTTAGAGTTATTATCAAATAAACAAAGTATAATACATATATTATGTATTTAAAATGTCTTAATAAAACTATTTGTATGTGAACATATTTTAATAATAAAAATGATAAACATTCAAGTAGCTGGGAGTTAAAATATGAATATTTTAATTAACTTGAGACTGTATTATCTTCAACTTATGTAAGTCTTTAAAAATAAAGTATCATTTAAAACCCAAGGCTTTGGGCTATACTAAAAAGTAGCAACTTAAAAAAAAAGTAACAACTTAGCCAAGTAAAAGAGTAAGAAAGGAAGATTATATAGTGCTACTTTCCAGTGGAGTAATGAAACTGACCTGATGCCATGTTCACTGTTAAAAAAGAAAGTGGACCACACTATTTTTATTTCAAATAAATTGTATTATAAGAGTTTCTACAAAGTTAATACTGATTCTTTTGATGCATCTGAAGGATCCAAATATTCAAAGCATAAAGTTTGTGCAAATTAAAATTATCCTTAGGAAATCCATAAATTAATGCTTAAGCATCCAGACTTCATCTGTGTTGAAAATCGGAGGTTTTTATCAAAAATAAAAACTATGAACCTATGCAAATAATTTTGATTTTAAAATGAGATATTTCTGCAAATAAAATGATAGTTGTTTGGAGAAAGCACAGGCAGTGCTTGCAAAGGCAGTGAGAGAAAGGCTACAAACAAGAAGGAACCTTCTGAAGAGGAGAATTTCTCAGGCTTACTTGTTCCCTTTGTAAAAAAACATCCAGGAAGCAAGTGTTTCAAAGCAAGCAGCAGAGTTGAAATTCTGCAAAGTTTCTCTTATCTATTTTCACTTCTCCCAGAACATATGTTTCCCCATAGTTTTATTAGCAAGTGGAGAATACACCACTGTCCAAAATCTGTGGTGTGATTAGCGTTATTGAGTGGCATGTTTTGCGTTACTCATGTTTATTTTATCTCTTTCCAAACCATCTGCTTCCTTCTGGTATGTCTTACTCAGTGAAGGAGAAGCTGACAGCAAAGGTGTATAATGCCACTTCCGTTCTAGTGGTTCCTAGTTCCAGACAGTTTAGCTTTTTTCTGTTTTTGTCTGTTATTTTTGTTTTGAATTAACTGTGTATCACAGAAAGAATTCATAGTCACTGCTTAGGAATCAAAGCCCAGGAATTATTTGCATGTTAGTTTGATTACAATTTGCCGAGTGTAGTTTATATCAGACTGCACATGTGGTTCCTGACATAAAGCACTGTCACTACTCAGTGTAATCTACTTAAGAATCTAAGCATAAAAATGTTGTAGCAGGAGCATAATAAGAATAAAGAAGAATTGGGTTAAAATTTGATGGCACCAAGTAATGAACAAGTTCATTAATATGTATTTCAGCCTTGAATCAGATTCTGAAGCCTTAATTTGTGCATATATAAAGAGGAGCAGAAGCCAGGGAGTACTTAAACCATACACCTGCATTAACCATGCTGTCTATAGAAATGAAAGCATCTTTGATTTTAAGTTTGACTGAAATATGAGCTATGCATAAACAACAAACAACAGCAACAAACAGAATAAGATTTGCAATCTGATGTTTAACTAGTAAACACTAAAAGTGAAGAACCTACTGTATGACTATGATCAATGACTACAATGGTCTTATCTGTCAGTGTTTATACTGTAGGTTGAAAATATCTTAAGTTAAAACCTCAGTTAGTGCACATAGCCTGACAAACAGTACAGCCTAGTAACTAGCTATTCTTTCATGTATTGGTTGGTTTATTGATTTAAGGACATAACTGATAAGAAATGTTGGTAACTATAACTCATTGTTATTCACTAGCAATGGGAACAAGAATTATACTACATAGCAGTAGAATAAGAAAAATATTAAAGTTCAAAGTACAATTGCTAGGGATTGTGTGGGTTCATCCGGGAATACAGCAGGTAATTGGTGAAGTCTGTATATAACAACCACACTGGCTCAGTGCATGTAATTTTACAGAGGCAGGACAAAATGAAGGTACATACAACAAATTCCCAAAGTATTGAGGATTAAAAGGTGAGATTACTTAAACAAATTAAGTAAACATGACTTTGGGGCTATGATCTCACCCATTTTGTTAGGCCATCTCTAGATAATAGTAAGGATTAAAACATCTGGGGACATATCTTATGAAGAGCACAGACTCTGAAATAGTTGTAACCATTAGAATATCTGGCTAATGTGCTTATTTATATATTAAAATTTATAAAACAAGCTGAAATGGAAATATAGTTGCATCAGTCTATACTTTTTTATAACCAGTATCTCTCTATTACTCCCCTACTGAATTCCAGAGTCATAGCCTTTTTTCTTTAGCTATTGATATACATATATTAATCCACATTTGTTCAATTATGTTCATAGCAGCATTATTGTAATAGCCAGAACCTGGAAACAACCTAGATACTTCTCAATGGAAGAATGGATAAAGAAAGTGTGCAATATATACGCATTAGAGTACTACTCAGCGGTAAAAAACAATGACATCTTGAATTTTGCATGCAATTGTATGGAAATAGAGAATATTATCCTGAGTGAGGTAACCCAGACCCAAAATGATGAATATGGTATGTACTCACTCATTAGTGGATTCCAGCCATAAATAAAGGACATTGAGCCTATAATTCATGACCCTAGAGAAGCTAACTAGGAAGGTGTACCCCCCCCCCCAAAAAAAAACATGTAGTTATCCTCCTGGATATTGGAAGTATACAAGATTTCCAGGCAAAAATTGAGAGCTTGGGGGTGGGGGTGGGACGGGGGTAAGGGGACATGGGGAGACAGAATTGAGAAGGGGAGGATGGGGAGAGTTTAGGGGAATGGGACAGTTGGGATGGAGGAGGAGTGGATATGGGAGCAGGGAAGTATATATCTTAATTAAGGAAGCCATTTGAGGGTTGGCAAGAGACTGGACTCTAGAGGGGTTCCCAAGTGTCCAAGGAGATGTCCCCAGCTTGTTCCTTGAGCAGCTGAGGAGAGGGCACCTGAACTGGCCCTATACTATAGCCACTCTGATGAATATCTTGCATATCACCATAGAACCTTCACCTGGTGATGGATGGAGATAGAGACAGAGACCCACACTGGAGCACTGAACTGAGCTCCCAAGGTCCAAATGAGAAGCAGAAGGAGAGAGAACATGAGCAAGGAAGTCAGGGCCTTGAGGGGTGCGCCCATCCACTGTGACAGTGGGGCCGATCTAATGGGAACTCACCAAGGCCAGCTGGACTGGGACTGATGGAGCATGTGATCAAACTGGACTCTCTGAATGTGGCTGACATGGAGGGCTGACTGAGAAGCCAAGGACAAAGGCACTGGGTTTTGATTATACTCCATGTACTGACTTTGTGGGAACCTAGTCTGTTTGGATCCTCAACTTCCTAGACCTAAATGGAGCGGGGAGGACCTTGGACTTCCCACAGGGCAGAGAACCTTGACTGTTCTTTGGACTGGAGAGGGACAGGGAGGGGGAATAGGGGAAGAGGGAGGGAAATGGGAAGAGGGGAGAAGGTGAAAATTTGTAATAATAATAATAATAATAATACGAAGAAGAAGAAGAAGAAGAAGAAGAAGAAGAAGAAGAAGAAGAAGAAGAAGAAGAAGAAGAAGAAGAAAAACCCCAAATAATCCAATAAAAAATGGGGCAAGCGGTGGAGAAGAGACAGAAATCTTTAAAAAAAAAAGAATTGCTAAATAAAATCATGAATTCTACGTACCAGTATTTAAAAAAAAATGGGGCACAAACCTAAACGGAGAACTCCCAACAGAGGAATCTAAAATGGCTGAAAAACACTTAAGAAAATGCTCAACACTCTTAATCATCAATGAAATGCAAATCAAAACAACTCTGAGATTCCATCTGTAAGAATAGTCAAGATAAAACACTGATGGCAACTTATGCTGGAGTAAAGACAATAAAATAAATATTAAACTTGTAGAAAAAGTAATACAGTAAGAAAAATAAGCCATATAAAGATGGACTATACACAGAGCATCTGGACTATATGTATTATTGTGTTATCTTTGATTTTTTTTGACTGCAGACATTTGATTCTGTGGACTGCCAAGCTAACATATATATTTTAAAGGTTTCTTGACTTCCAAATTTGGGTCTAAGGATACGTTAATTTGGAAAAGAAGTTCTGCTTTTGTTTCCACAGAGGTTGAGAAATTGTGGGTTCCTTCCAGATTAATGTGGTTTGATGGAACAAGTTACCCGAACAGCTAGCTTCCTGATTATTTCTAGGAGATGCAAACTTACTGAAGATTTCTGGTCCTTCTGGCTCTTACAGTCTTTGTACCCTAGTTGTTGCCTGAGCCTTTGGTATAGAGTTTGTGCTGTAAATATATTAGTTGAGAATGAATATCACGTGATCACTTGTTCGCTACATTTTGATAATTTTTTCTTTGCTGTAATAAGATACATCTGTTGCAAATCAAAGCTTCTGTGGTGAGGGCTTGGAGCTATACATCTCAGAGTTTATAAATATAAATATTTAGAGTGCAATTAAGAATTATGCTAGTTTAGTAAAGCACTAGTATTAGGATTTTCTCCAAGATCAACCACTTCTTATGCTTTTGCAGTAGACGGCTAGGTTTCCAAGTAACAGACACATTATTTTTCTGGTTGAACAGATCTTAAACCCAACTAAACAGCTGTTGGTTATTGCCAAGAAGGTAAAGACACTGTTGCATCATAGAATTATTGTGCTCTGCTGGTTAGTGATGTACTCCATAGGTTTCATACATTTGTAAAGATATTTGTTGCTTCTGTCCCTCAGAAGCTTGCATGGGGTGTTCTGATACTGTGATAGCTAGTCCTTAATAAGGCATACATTTATTTTGTGCTTATTTATTTTTAATTTTGGTTAGAAAAATATCATACTGAAAACAAGACAAAGAAGGGTAAAGACAGACGATATTATATAATAGATCTTAGGATTCTGTGTTTATCCAAAGGAGATAAGAACTCAGATTCTGAAAAATAACAAAAATTTGCAAGACTATGTAGGAAATTTGCATGTGAATTGATGTGGACAAGATTCTGAAACATTTCCCACATTTCTTTTACAAGTGTCAGGGTAAATGAACGGATAATGAAGATTCTTATTATTGTGTATCTGCCGTTAGTTTCTTATTTATTACATGCTCATTTCAATGCTGCATGTGTTATGAACAGTAGGAGCTGTCTAGTAGGTTGTTATACATAAATGTTTAGAATTTAAAAGGTAAAAATTACACAAAAGAAATGGATTTTGAGCCATCAGAAAGATGTGTACTATTTAAAGATACTCCAGGTGCAAACATAAAAGCTAAAAGTGTAGAAGCAGCCAAAGAGAAAAATAAGTTTGAATTAAATGTCAAAACAAAAAGATCTCAGGAATATACAGATGAGGAAGAAGGAGAATGGGAATAATTTTAAAGAATTGCTAATAACAGGTAATATGCAACACATTAGAACAATGTGAGCTGTTTTCTAAGTATTACATCATTTGAATTTCACACACAAGAGAAATTCATGCAGTAGGCTGTAATGTTAAGTTCATTTAACAGATGGGGGAAAAGGCCTTAAGGCTTATAAAACATAAGAATATTGTAGAAGTTTATATGGTTGTTAACTTACTAAAATGAGTCATAATTGGTAATATTTTTCAAACAAATGAACATTTCAGGGAGGTTAAGTTGAACTGATGTGCTAACTTGAAGGACTACAGTGCTTGGGACTATATGTATTCAGGAATTGAGGGAAGATAGAGAGCCTTGTAAGATGATGTATACTTAACAGAAATGATAGCCTTTCTAGTTTTCAATGTGTTTTAACGACAGGACAAGAAACCAATTAAGAAGATAAAGTAGAAACTACAAGGGCAATGGATTCCCAGAATTTAGGATTATCAATGGTAGGGAAAATAATTTCATTAATTTGTTATTGAAATGTAAGAAACAAAAACTATAGATTTATAGAAAGAAGAGCATTTTTCATTAATATATAAATTAAAAACTGAAATGAAAGACATCAGATAATAAAGATTTAATGACTATTGAATGATTATTCTTTGTAACTACATAAATTAGAGTTAGATAAAAAAAAAACATGTTCAATCTAAAAGTTGTAAAAAAACAGACCATATTATTTACAATAACAGCCACAAAGTCTACAGTAATCATGAAAATAAAGAACAAGAAATAAGGGATATAAAACTTTTGCATAGGGAGTATATGATGCATGATGATTTTCAATTTTTTCCTTAAAATATAAAGCAATTATTGTTTGGGGGTGATGACTTCATGGTCAAAAATATTTATGAATAAACATGAGGACATGATTTTGGACCTCAGGACCATCATAAAAACCCAGCACTTGGGGTTGGGGATGTGGAAAGAGGTGGACTAAGGAATGATTGAATCAGGAGAAATGGCCTTCCCTTGGGAATTTCATACCAACGAGTTATCAAACACTAAATTCTCAGTCTCAAATATATACCCACACAAGAAATATTATTCAGACTGACCAGTTGCATTGCTGTATTTAGTATTATGTGTATGAAAAACAATTGATGAAAAAGGATACCATGAATTTGAAGAAAAAAAAAGAAGAGTTTTAAAGAGAGCAATGAGGATTTTATGAGAGGATTTTGAAAAAGGAAAGGAAAGAGAAAGCTGATTTAATTATACCATAATCTCTAAAAAGAATAAAAATAAGGTTAGAATAATAGAGAAAATGCTCTTTTTTGAGAGAAATGCTTTTATGTTAACAGCTGGCTTCTTTGCACCTTCCTGCATGTGCAAAAACCATGGCTACTTATTTTAAATTAATATGGGAAAACTATATGTTTGAAAGAATGATTTTAATAAAAGCTTTTATTTCTCTCAGTTTAGCAAAGAAAGGCAGGGAGTTTTACAATTCTCCCTCTGCCACTAGCTGATTCTATGGCCATGGGCAAACATCAGCCATCTTCATGCCATTGATTATTTGTATAAGAAAGACAACAGTGATAGTAACTGTAAGAGATTTCTTGAGATGAAAAAAATGTAAGGTAAGTGAAACACATAGAGTCATAAACCTGCAGAAAATAGAATTTTTGATAGAATTACCTTGGGGCAAATTTCAGAATTCCAAAATCCTCTTGAGAGATTGAGTAGAAATTGATCAAAAAGGGTAAAAAGGAAAAATGAACTGCCAAAAACCTGCTAGGTTCCTTAAGGAGTCCTCTGGGGAAAATATCTATATATAGTAAGAACCATTTCTTAAAATAATAAAATTTTAATGATGGACTAAAATAAAAAGGAGATCTTCCAGAAATGAAAAATTCTTAATGCTAGAACTTGACTGGTTTGACATCTGAATAACACAGATAATTCTTCAAAGTTGGTACCTTGGGACCAAATTATTCTTCATATTATCCAATGGTGTGGTGGTGAGTGCTAGGCCTTGAAGCTGTCTGAATGACTGTGTGTCATAGAGCCCCCATGGCCAAGTTCAACGCAGATAAGTATCTATGAGAATTATGGTTCAAAATAATGGATATTTATAATAATTATGAGCAAAAAGAAAACAGAATCATTGCACTGAGATAAGTGATTATTACATAAACACAGAAATACAGTCTATGGCTGACTTAGAACAAGCTAGTTCACAGGTACTCAAATTGAGCAACTAGGTAAAAAAAAAAAGCATACTCCTCTGTCTGGGAACTTTCCTTCAGCTAGTCTGTAAGAGAAAAAAATCCAGAGTATAAGGACAAGATTGCCTCAAGTTAGATAATTAGTGTTATATGCATTCAAACTTTGTGTTTACAGTAGCATGTGAAGTCATCTTTTCATATCCCAACATATTCCTGTAAATAAAAGTAAAGAGGCTGTTGAGACACTTGAGTGTTTAGGTTATATGATTTGGAGCTACATGGATTTCTCTGTTCTCACTCATTTTACATTTTGTATTTCTTATGGTGTGAATTTTTTTCTGAAGAGCAAAACACTATCAGCGATTGCCATAGCATCAAATCTGAACTCTATTAAGGAGAGGCCAAAGGACAGCAAGCATACTGCAAATGTATAATAATGAAAATATGGATAAGAATTTCCAGGTCATAAATATTCTTGTTCCTATTCTGAAAATAAATCCATACAGCTTATTATATCTGCCTTTCCGTAAAACTGGAGATCAATAAGAGGTAAATTTTAGATTAATATACAACTCACTGCTATGATGAGAATAATTAGTTTTATTTTTAACCATAATTTTGAATTTCTGGAGTGTGCATGTGTGTGTGTATGTGTGTGTGTGTTTGTGGTATTTATGTGTTCATAAGTATCTGTCCAAGTGCACATATACGTATGCTTCCACGTTTTTATGCAGGTAGGTGAACATAAAAGGTCATTGTTGGGTTTTGTCCTTTGCCACTCTCCACATTATTTTTAAGACAGGTTCTGTCACTGAAACTATAGCTCAAGAACTGGCTACACTGAAAGAATACAAACTCTAGGGATCTGCCTGTCTGCATTCCCAAATTCTGTGATAAGTGATTGTGCCACCATGCCCTGCTTTTACATGAGTGCTGCAGATATGAGCAAAGACATCATGCAATCAAGCATCTATACTGAATAGATTTTTTTTCCCACAACCTTCATTTTGAACTTCTATCATAAACATTATCCCTCCTAATGTTTTTTTTTTCTTACGTCCATGTTGCTTCTTGCTGTTTTGGTGGATAACTTTTTTTCTTTGCGTGGCTTTTGTATTCAGAGAAAAATAAAATATTATACAAATCAGTGCATAATTAACAACGGATGCATTTTGATTGGAATTTTTATTGTTCTATATATGAAAGAGATAGTAACCAATTTAGAAAATGAGAAATTTTTCATTTTATTGAAAATTGATTCCTGATTAATGTTTCACTTCTCTCTACTCCTCCCAGTTGCTCCCCATCTCCTTTCTCTTCAAGATCCACCCCAATTTTGTCTCCCGTTAGGAAATAAACAAACATCTAAAGGATAATAGTACAATAGAATAAATCAATATAAAACAAAAGCTAACATATCAGAATATGACAAAATAGACAGAAGGAAATGAGCCCAAGAGAAATTACAAGAAACAAATAAAGATCCAGAGATTCACTTGGTCTCACACCCAGGAATCCCACATAAACACTACAGTGAATGCTATAATTTACACCCAAAGGAACTTTAAAGTAAAAGGAGAGAAAAATATATAAATAAAATTAGGTTTCAATTAGAATAAAAGATTAATTAAAGGATAATATTTATAAAATAACTGACATAGTATTATGAGACAAGGATATTTACCTAGTTCGTTTTCTGTTGGCCATCTACTAACCACGCAACCTTCTCTTAAGAATGAATCCTTTGTTTCCCCAGTGAGACTACCCTGGAGAAAACTAAATAATTTCATTTGCGAGTTAGTATAAATTGCATATAGCTTCTGCCTTAGGACAGGAACATGTCTCTACTTTTACTTTCATCTATAGGACCCTATCTATTGCACACCAATGTAGGCCCTGTGAGATTGCCTCAGTTCTCTGAGTTTGTAATGTGAAACCATTCTATTTCCTTGGTGGGTGTTGTTTTCTTGGTGTCTTCCATCTCCCAGGCATCCTCTTTCACAGGGTTCTCTGATCCCTGCAGGGAAGGATTTGATGGATGCATCCTCTCTGTAGCTGAAGGATCCAGTATCTCTTACTTTTTGCCTATTATTTGACTGTGGGTCTCTGTATTTGTTTCCATTTGCCACAGGGGAAAACTTCCCTGACGATGACTGAGCAGAGCACTGATCATTGAGTATAGCAGAATATCATTAGGTGTCATTTTATTGTTTTGTTCCTTTAGTAGAATAAAATTGGTTTTTACCCCAGGTCCCTGGGCTATGTAGACTCTAGTGCTTGATCCCCGCAAGAAGTGCCTATTATAGGCTCCACCTCATGGACTAGACTTTACTTGAAATCAGAGATTGGTTGGTTACTCCCATAAGTACCATAAATGATACTCCTAGTATGACTGTGCTGGCATATTTTACAGACAAGGCACCATTGCAGATCAAAGGCTTTGTCATTGGGTTCACGCTTGTGTCTCTCCTTTGGTAGCATGCAGACTACCTTACTGTACCAACTATGCTAACATGTAAAAGTGAAGGTTTTATATTTTTTCTTGAACCTCACTATTCAGATGTTAGTGTAATTAAGCTGCTCACTGTCCATTTCCTCTTCATGTTTGACAAGGCAGAGAGATAAATTGAGAAATAGGCAGAAATATATGCACATGGCAAAGGAGTCTAAGGTTTTTCCCTATAGACCAAGGCTCAAGAATGCGAATTCAATCTAAAAAACAGAGAAAAAAAAGTAAAAAAAAAAGCCTTAACAGTGAACTTTAGTCCAGACTTATTATTTTTAGTTACTCGGCATGGTAACGACCCTGATATTATATCATTTATTTACCCATCTCCCTGAATGTGCATTGAGTCAGCTAAAAACCTTAATGAACAGAGGTTATTAGCACTGTTGACCTTTCATAAAAGTTGTCATTGATTGACTCTGAGCTTTTTCTTCAATGACAATTGGAATGATACATTAAAAAAGAATAAAAGGGAAAAAGTTTCATAATCTGGAACATAAAAGAGCTTTTTTTCTTCATTTTTTTAATATAAAAGTGAGTGTTCTTCTCAATATGGGTGAGTCCCAAGGGGAGTAAGAATGTTTGTGGATATGTTTCTGGTTAAGGTAACCTGAAAAAAAATATGGCAGAGTTACAAAATATGGAACAGCAAAGAAATGAAAGAGAGCTGTGGGATGATCCTATTGAGAGCACAATACCTGACCCCTAACCACTACCCAAGGGGGGATCTCTCCATTTCATATCATACTCAGAGATGCCAATAAACCTGAATTGGCTTCTCATTGATTGTCCAAGTAGTTAGATTCATTAAACAATTCAAAAGCATCAAAATTCATTTTTGTCAGAAGGTCTCCTCCATTTACTCACAAATGAAATGAGATGTAAGTGTCTTTCCAGGTTTGACTTGGATTATTCCATTGTTAGGTTTCACTTGATTCCCAGAATGAAAATAAAAATTAACTTACAGTTTAATTCCAGTCATTCTTCTTACAAGGAAACCTCAGTTATGGAAATGTTCCCTTATTCAGTGCCTAGACTGATTCAGAAAAGCATAGACTCTATAAAGCACACGGTGTCCCACCTGACACTATTAAGAAAACCTCCACTCATTTTATGACAAATTACATTGGAAGAACAAATTATAGATGCTTTGATGATCACACACTCTTATACGCATTAAGCATGGAGAAAATGTAATTCTAATTTCCCTCATTTAGGGACATAACATATGAGAAAGCATCACTTGAGAGTGGATCTAAACCACCTGCATAAAAACAAGCAAAATTATAAGTGCTTACGAACAGGTATATTATGGGAAGTATTTAGTTTTTAGTGTCCCTATTTGTAGATAATGGAGTTAGATCCAATAAAATTTCTTAACTTTTTAACTTCTGAAAAACTATGCATGCCTATTATTTAATCTTATTCTACCTGGCACTATTACTTGCTCTCTCACAAAAACGGTTCCCTCTCCTACATATTAGAAAAATCCCACTGTAGCCTCCAGCAGTGCTGCAGAACAAGAGTCACCTATGAGTGTCATAAGCATTTTCTGTGTTCACAACAGTTGACTTATGTCTGCTTTTTAAACAATTGCAACAGATGGTTGACACTTGAACAGAATATATAATTAGCCTTGCGATCTAACACTTCCTTCTTATTTGCTCTTTCTCAAAGGAGAGAAGCTGTGCCTTATGTCATCGGGTCTAATCTGGTAGTTTAATCAGAAGTGGTACTATGAAAGTTCCCAGGAGAGATGGAATGTGGGAGGATTCCTAATCCCAGCCTTTCAGGGACATTAAAAAAAGCCAAGAGGGGGTGTAGACAGAAATCTCAGTACTTTAAAAGGCCATGCTTCATCCTCATTTGTGTTGCTGATGAGAAAAGCTTTATATCTTTTCCCTTGTTCCTCTTACCCACTGCTTCTTCAATAATGCTACTACCTCACAACTTAGAGGCTGCTCTGAATGCTAAATGTTGTTCCTGCAAGTCCATTGCATGGAGGTTGGCACCTCCTAGACACTTCATACATCGCTGATATGCACTATTCACTGCTTGCAAATTTAGGAAACCAAAAGGATGCCAGTTCCTACTTGTTTCTACCCTATATCCACTCGTTCCACATAACCTTTTTCAAACCCACAGTCCACTGGCTGTTTCCACTACCATTGGCTTTCTCCTCCTATAGTAATGTCTTCTACAGTCGTAATGTCTCCATGTGTAAGTCATGGTCATGATAGCTCCTTTGTTGAAAACAAAAATGCTCTGGTAGCCAAGATGTGAGAACAAACCTTCTTCATTCCCCTCATGAATCCACTTAAAATCTGACTCCTATTACTCTTTCCATAGTCTGAGGTATTAAATCTAATTCAGCACGTACCCTAAGTTTCCATTTACAAAATGGAGTTATCCTCACTCTATTTGATTTTTGTGATCTATTCATGGAAAGTTTGAGGTGCAGCCATCTCAAGCTTATCCAAGAAACACGGTACTCTGGAGAACAAAGCAAAGGCTTTAGAGTTGAAGATACAGAGTTTTCAAACATGGAGTGTGTGGTCTCAGATCTTAATGACTATTTACTCTCAATATCTTAGCATCACAAAATAATCAATGATAAAAAATATGGTGACATTTCTGGAAAAGATTATATGTCATTATAGGTTACATGAAAGCAAAGGACTCTGTACAACACAGGAATCAAATGGTTTATTCCTTTGAAGAAGTGAATCTCTTAAAGAAAATGACAACAAAGTCAAACCTGAAATAATTAACAAATGACTTTAGACAATACAAGCAATTTAGGATGGTCAATCAAAACAAGCAAACATTGAAATTACATATAGAAGAAATGTAATTATACTGATCTCTTTGGTAAATGATTTATACTCTTTTCATATAAAAATTGATACCTTCAGCAATGTGTTTAGCACAGAAAATACTCTACAGTTGCCATTTATGCTACTAGCATTTAATTCAGTTCTAGAATATTTTGTAGATGAAGAACGTCAGTATATCCTGGCAAACTTCATATATTGAGTTATATCAGGATTGTAAATGAGTCTGCCAGACATTTAATTTCATCTTCTTTTATTTTCTGTGCCCTTATCTAGACTTCCTTCCCCTTTGCTGTTGAAACTAAAACAAATTTCTATTAAAATAATCTTCAGGGTTTATTCTCATCCTACCTGGAGAGAAACACACATAACTCCATCACATGTACGATACACTCAAAGTCTGCTGGGATACCTAAGCAAATTGTGGCCATGAAAGCTGCCACTAAATACATTTGTTAATCCATCAAACATTTAATCAGCATGAATCTGCATGCAATAAACTGAAGAAAGCACTATGCATACTAAAGAGAATCAGAAGAGCTTAGAGTTAACGAAACACAGATACAAAGAAGTGAGCTAGAGCATCAAGTGTTCCACTATTCACACTTTTATGTCTTTATTTGTTTAATTAGATGACTATAAGAATAGCAGTTCTATGTTCAGTCATATTAATTTCCTTTATTTATATTGCAAGAAATCTAAATATCTAACTGTGCAAATACATGGTTCAATGATGAATGTAATAAAAACACAAGTATTTAACAAAAAAAAACTCTACAAAGGGCATGAGAAACTTTCTTTTGAGTTGGTCAGATCAGTACAAAAGTCTCCCAAAAGATTATAAACTATTGTTGTGGTACTTTGTTGACCTCTAAACCTAGAATATACATTCCTATTGTTGAGGACACTATATACTTGAGCTTGACGGTCCACCTGGAGCTAACTTGTATCTATTCTTCCCTGAGAAATAACTTCCAGGTGCCAGGTGTCAGACAAGCCTCCAAAGATGAACAAAACCAGTAATCCCACCCACCCATGAACCACATCAATAAGCATCATGGCACAGCAATGCTTAAGGTTCTACTGAGACTCACACTTTGACCATAACCAATGGCTCTTTAACTAGACTTAAGACCAATTTCACAAGAAGAAATCCATGTGTTTTATCAGAAACTTAGCCAACTACCCATGACTAGTGAAGTCATGGATCTTTGAGAACTTGCGATTGTTACTTTACTAAGCCAGAAGTCTCTAAAATCTTGAAATACCTTCAAAATATTTGTCCTTAGGCCACATATAAGTGTGGTGCCTCCTTTGGACATCATGGAAAGATTTCTTTGCAACAGGTCAGATGATTACTGAAACTGTAGTCAACAAAAGTGCAAAGTTGTGAAGCCCAGTTCCAGTGGAAACAATTGCAAGAAAACTGTACCTAAGGCTCATGGAATCTTGTAGTAGAGGCAGAAGAAATGCAAGATCCAGAGAATAAGTGTGTTGGTTGTGACACCATGTCTGCTAGAAATTCCAAAAGCTAAAATATCAAGTCTCAATAACATAACTTCACAAACATTAGCTGATGAATGACAACAAAATTAGAAACTTTAGAGTGAACATGGGAAAAACCATGAGTTCTCCAACCCAAAAAGAATTATATAAAACTAAAGAATGCTAAAAATAAGATAAATAATAATTTATTCATCAAGAAGATCCCATACAAAAATGGCCAACTCTGAAGCATACATACAAGTAGCATTATACTAGGAAGTTTATATTTAATGATATATATATATACATGTATCTATATCTATATATAGATTATATATCAGGATTATATATATGGATTATATATAATATATTTATATAGTATACACACATTTATATATGTAACGAATTGATGTCATTTACTCTTGAACTTATTCTTGAAGTATTTATTTGACAAGATCTACATGAAAGTATTCATCTGCCTTTCTTAAAGATAGTTGCAGAAATGACTATAAACAATGCTGTGGAATTTGACTGTGACTTCTATTTGCTCAATGAATCACTACCAATACAAAACTATAAATCTTATAAAAGGTAGACCAGAAATTAGTATAATAAACTGATTTTGGATACAAAACTCTGTGATGGGATTAAAGCCAACAGTGAGAACAGGCTTCACCACCATCATGAACAGTCTCCTTTGTTCATTTTGCTAGTTTGCTACCTAAAATCAGAAATCTTAGGTGAATTTCAATATTCTTTTAATTTTCACAGAAAAACCATTTTATGTATATAAATGCAGTTTATTAAGAATCCAAGTATAACCCCACTTATTGTTTATTACATCAAGCTTCAGTATGACACTCTCTGCCCAATGTATGCAATGGAAAGAATTGTCTCTACCTGGTGAGTGTGTATTGGCACTCAGTATTATTATATATGTTTTTATAATAGTGATACAAAGACTATTCAGAAGACAGGAAGTGAGTTGAAGCATGCCCTATAACAAGATACTAAACATATTCTTGTCGGGGACCTAATTTCCTTATTTCAATATATTGCACATATTTGTATAACATTGAAAGGATAAGCTTGAGTCATTCCTCATTTGCAATATCTGCTCACAGTCCCATCATTAGGAACATTATGAAACTAAAATCTACTGCGTGCACTATTTATGAAAATCAAATGAATTATTTGACACATAATGTTAATCTAGTGCTTAACACACAGTAGATGCATCTTAACTGTTATCAGTGTGATAACTTTTCTCTTTTTCATTCTCTTTTGTTAGTTACTCACACTATGTTTATAATTCTGTAATTTATGAAATACAACACCTAGATTTGGGGAAAACAAAAGGAGATGAATATCTTTGTCAGAAGGTAAAATATGTTTAGATTTAAGTCAACAGCTCTGCATATCTTCAGAAGAGCGAAAGCACATCAAATCTCAACAACCATTGAAGGTTCACATGGACAGAGGGCATTCACTTGAGATGTTCACATGGTGTCAATTATTAAATGCAGAAATACTGATTCTTGTGATGGGATAACATTAGTTCCACCTGAAAACTTATTGAGCAAAATCAATTAAGAACCAACATTTTGTTTAGTTATTATAATGTTCTTGTAAATATTTTCTCCTGAGTAGAACATTTTCTGGGAATGAATTAAAGTGCAGTATTCTTAAGGACAAAGGACTGTTGATAAATAGTAATCATCAAGTTACATATAATCAAGGTAGAATAAGTTAATATTTTTATGAAATAAAATGGAAGTTATATATTAAACAAATCAAGAAGGTTTATATTGGACATGATGGGCCTTACTTTTGTAGACCGATCTTCTTCTCAACATTTATTACAGAGAACAATCCAATAATATGGTAGAATTGTCTACATTATAAATATTTCTGAAAATTTTTAAAACAGATGTGGATGGCCATTGATGGGAATAAAAGGTATTTAGCTAACAATTATAAGTGAAAAGTGATTCAATTATAGAAAATTATTTCTGAAACTTTATAATCATCCCTTTAAAATATCCCTATCACTTTCTTTTTTTCAAACTGAAAATATGCTTAATTTGAGTCCAAGATCATTTCCCAATCAGCACAAGTAAACACTAGGACATTATTTCTCTATTCCAAAGAGCACCACAGTTTTCATAATTCATGTACTTGTGGAAAACACCTGAGTTAAAAGAAACAAATGAACTGAGGATAAGGGAGGTAGAATGATAAGGGTGGTAGAGCGAGAGTCAAAGGGAATGCCTGTGTTTGTATTTACATTGCTTGTGTTATAAAATTATTATTCTTCACACATTATTGCAATCAATATATGCTAATATCTATATGTTTGAATGTTTTTAAGAAAATGGGCAATGCAAGTTAGTTGTTAGAATTTCAAGTAAATAATATTTAGTTAATATATGCTTTTTTTGCTACATAATGATTAGATTTTGCTATTTTACCCTGTGTATTAAGGACCCACACTGATTTCCAATTCAGTGTCCCTTGATCTATCCTTCCACATGAAAATAATGAATTTATAGTAAATTTTGAGTCAGTTCAATACTTGGAAAATGAACCCCTCACTTTTTAAAGACAGACTGATAATAATAATTGTAGATGGTCTGCACTCCATTATTAGCATGAGGCTGCTAATAACACACAACAGAATAAAGTACATCAGTGATTTCTTTTGGAAAATTAGAAGTAGAATAATGAGTTTGCCCATTCTGTCAGCCTAACCTTCAAGTTGTGGCTAGATGCCCTCTGAAAAGGATAAATTACAGAAGCATTCAGGCAATTCAGAAAAGTAATGGAACAGAACATCCTGGTAGAATCTTCAAAGCCCTTCTTCTTCTTCAGTACACAATTCACACCTCACAATACTTGAAGCTAGTAAGTTATTTTACATGTCTACAGTGATGCTTGAAAACTATAGAGCATCTCAAATGTGTCAAAACTCCTGCAGGTGTATACAGTTTTCTCATCTCTAAATATATCCTTCCAGCCTTGTAAGTAGGCTAACAGAATACAAGTGCAGTCAAAAACTGGTTAGACATTCATTTGCTCTTATTAAATTGAACTGTATGTGTGCAGTAAAATGAGGTGTCAAATCTTGTTTCTTCTACTGAAGATTTTAAATCTAGGCCCATGGTGAGACAAAACAATGTCACATCAGGAGCCTTTGAAGAAAGAAGTCATTTAGTCACATATAAAAAAATCATGAAATGTACATTAAAAAACTAAGTGGTGAACAAGTACAATCTTCCAAGTCACGAATCTCCATCTAGGCCTCACCTAAGTTTCTAAATTTTCCAAAAATAGTACCATCATCTGGGGTTGCAATCACTCAAGCCATGAGCCTATAGGAAAAGTTCATATTCAAACAATAAAATCAGTTGCTACAACAGTTGACCCTTACAAGAAAATAGTATCATTTAACATCAGAATCCACATTTGTGTACAAAATAAATTCTGATGTTAAATGATAATCTGATGATTATTTAAGAGGGACAAGCCTTGAAACTCATGGTGTGCTCTGAGAAGTGTTCAGAAAGAAGAGAACAGACCTCAGATTTGTGGGATTCACGAAGATATTAGACATAAGACAAATACACATTTGTCTTCAGCAGTTCAATTATTTTCTCATGGGATTTTCAGCATATTGACTTTTGTTTTTCTTCCAGATATTTTGATCACAAAGAAATACCTATGGTGGTTGTTTGTTTAAGGTAATCAGGTTCTATTGTCTTTACAAGCCATTAATATTTGTACACAATTTAATAATACACATGAATTAACTACTGGAACCTCTGCAGTTTTCCTGAGATATTTTGACATTTGATGAATTGTTAAAATCTGAATCACCTTAATGAAGTTCAAGTCAAATATTCAAATGCAACTCAGTGGTACATGTCTCCATAGTTTCATTATAGTTAAATTAGCTTTGTAAAGGATTAATACAAAGATTACATCTGTCTTTGCAGAATTTCTAATTCCATTCATATCGACAAATTATTTTAAGCATCAAATTAGTTTTATTTCTATTCTTTTTTTAAAATCATGTACAATGGATATGACCTCAGTATTGATCTGTCTTTGAAGATACTTTTTTTTTAATTCCTTCACCAGGACTCACTAATTGTGTATTGTTTGTTTAATATAAACTAGAGGATATGGGAGGATTTTTTATGTACCATGTCATTGGTATTGCTTCAAAAGTCAATCATAATTACAGTTCTTTAAAATGACTGAGCATTTCTATCTCATTCAACCTGTGCGGAGTTTTTTTTTTTGCTCAGTTTTCTTCTAAGTTCTCATTGAAGAGCACAAAGGACTCCATCATTCAACAGAAACAGCCAGACTCATCATCGTGGGGCAGTTTTAGGAAAATACATGGGAAAGCTAATAATCATCTTCCCATTCTCTCCTCATCTTATCTTCACACACACACACACACACACACACACGTGTATTAAATAGTTTAAATTATTTCCCCCAAATATCATTGAACTGAACTTACTTGTCAGCTTAACAGTGCTTGAAGGAGTTTTAATGTCATCTACCGAAGTAGGAACTGAATAGATGATGTTACACAATGGTCTGAACAGATGATCCATGGGGCAGCATCAGATTCAGGGTAGACAAAATAAAAATAAGTCAATTCACATTGTGTCCTCATAATTGTATAATGTTTTGTGTCTAGCAGAATATGCTTTAGTTTTATCCTAGGCATCATGACTTGCTGCTGATCCCTCATTACGTTTGAGGTTTCTGTAATACTGGATTTATTCCAACTTTATTTAAAGCTATTTGTCATACATACTGTGGATCCAGGTTCTATAAATATTTACACAAATGCAGACAAAAGTTATAAACACAATGTCATCTACATATACTATCTTCAGAATCAGATGTCTAAATCTAGCTTCCTGTCTTGGTAAATTTATGTCCCTATATTTGATTATTTTTTTGGTAAATGGAAGGAAATTGGATATAAAAATTGTCTTTAGCTGGGCGGTGGTGGCACATGCCTTTAATCCCAGCACTCGGGAGGCAGAGGCAGGCGGATCTCTGTGAGTTCGAGGCCAGCCTGGTCTACAAGAGCTAGTTCCAGGACAGGAACCAAAAGCTATGGAGGAACCCTGTCTCAAATAAAATCCAAAATAAAATAAAATAAAAATAAAAATATTGCATTTGCTACATTTGTGCATAATCATAAATTATGTTTGATTGAGCTGGTCTAGATTACGTTCCATACACATCCTATCTCTACAACAACCTTTCAGAAAAGGTGGCATAAAAGTGTTCTGGATCAAAGTAGGATTCTCCAAGAACCACTTGCTCATAAATAGGAAAGTAAACCAATGTAATCGGTCTTGTCTGTCTTCAAATGTCAGTTGTTTCTACCACATTGAAAACCTTAGTTTTCAGACTCCTTTGGTTATGTTTGTGTGGACTATACCTTTGCATGTAAAGTATTGCACAGGTGTGCAGAAATCATTGTAAGCCTGTATGATTAAAGAGCTGATCTAAAAAGTATTCTCCTTTAAAGTTCTAGAAGTTGGTGTTAACCTCTACTCCTAGTTGAGTCCTAGTATCATCACAGAAATGTTTTGACTTTTTCTAATTTTAAAACTTCTTTGCTGTTAGGAAACACAGACTACCCCCCAATGTACAAAGTGACTAGAAAATCCAAAAGAGACCAAATTCTGTTTGTTCTATTTTCTGCACTCTGCTCTTATTCCCTTCGTCTTTTACTTTTCCCTGAAGCAAAAAGAAAAATTATAGAAAGGAAACCAAACTACAAAACAGAAAGTAACTAATAGAAAGGCTGGTTAACAGTTTCCAGCTGTGTCTGGAGCTCAGGGAAATTGAGAGGAGGCCACGACTGCTCACTTTACAAGCAAGTCCTAGAATTCCTTTTTGGGTTTCTACGTAAGAGAACCGTTTCCATGAAGGAAACTGCAAGTTAATGTTCCTTCTCCTTGTTAGCAGCAGGAGTATCATGAAAGGAGTTGACAATCGCAGAAAAAAAAAAAGAAAACTTTGAAACACATTAGAAAGAAAGCCTTTGGTCTTTCTGCTCACCTACCTCTGTGCTGCTATCCTCCCTTCACTGCTGTGCCAGCTCATAGAGGCATCTTAGTTCAATAACCAAAGAACAAAATTGAGCCTTTTTAGGAAAATGAAACTTTAACTATCAGTTCTCATCACTGGACACAGGCATCAGACATCCACCACGTAGTGAATTCCAGGATGTTTCTCCCTTTGTCCTCCTAACATTGCAAGAAGTTATTTTGCTTTCACCACGTCAGATATTCATTATTTCTTTTATTCGTCAGTCTGAGCTCAGGATGCTTCAAAATAATATTGAAAAAAATGCATGATGTAGTTTCTGTTTAGAATTGAAGAGAATCTGCTTGAACCATCACTATACTGAAAAAAATGCCTGCCCTACTATTTAAAGAGTAAGGGAAACTGTCAATGAATTTCTCATATGTGCCACAACCATACCCTTCTCCATCCTATACCATCTTTGTAATCATAGTATATATTGATTTGCTAAATTCATTTTAAAACTGCTGTATCATATATCACCAATCTTCTTTTAAAGAACATCTTTCCCCAAAGAACAAGCTTTTAGACTAGTCACTACAAAGTTATTTGTGGTTCATAAAAATATCAATTTTACCTTCATCTCATCTGAAAATGTGTTGCCATAACCGCCTGGTATCTAGCGCTCAATAGAAATAGAGGAAAGGTTGAAGATTAAGCAAAATTAGTGACTCAGAACCTTTCAAAACACTGACTATGTTGCTGTAAAGATCCTGTCCCTTACTGGCAAAGAACTGCCAATGGTGCTGAGCTTAAATGTGCTAGAAGTTCGAGGTAGGTAGTTAGCCATTCCTCTCTAGTGTAGTAATGAGGGTCAAAGTTATAGAGAACTTGCAATTTTCTTTTACCTTTTTAATGGAGAAATCTTATTAAGTTATTCATGCTTGCCTTAAACTTGTGATCTGACTGCCTCAACCTCTTGTGTAGCTGGAATAACAAGCAAACACCACTAGGACCTAGCACTAGCTTAGAGAATATTTTAATTAAATGGTTTCAGAAGTATATCTGACAACACTATATCCATATAAAGGAGTATTTATCAACAATAAAAATGAGCAAAGTGAATACACACATTGACAAAATATTCATCTCAAATGGAATGTATTTTAAGAGCTTTGTGTGTTTTAAGATCTTTCAGAAAAAATACTAATCTTAAAAATCTTCATGTTGCATGATTAAATTTACATAAAATTTTCTAAATAATAAAAACACAGATATGTGGGGCAGAATGATGGTTTCTGAGAGTCAAAATAGAGGAGAAATATGTATCTTCAGAGTAATGGCACAAAGGAGATCCTTTGTGGGAAGATGAGTGTTATAGCTTGATTATTCAAATCTATGGAGCTGATAATAGATCTACATGAACAGATACAGACACAGAAGTATAAATTAGGAAAAGAAAGGCTGCATGCAATATATAATCCAATCAAATTGTGTTATAGCAATATTAGTCACTTCTTTGCATGAATGACATATCATATCAAGAAGATTTTCACAAATATGGGTGGTGGATACAGGGAATTCTTTATTATCCATTCTATTTCTTGTTACGCTAGAATAATTTTCAAAACTAATTTTAAACCATAGTTCTTGGGTGGCATTTGGGGAGCGTATACTAGTCAATTGACTATTCATTTACTAAGTAAGTATTTGCTGGTCACCTAGTTTGGTGTAAAGGATCTGAACATACAGAGATAAGAAGGGAAGTGGATTGGCTGTCATCACAGTATTCTAGTGAGCCTGATGAACAAACACAAAGCTTAACTATCCACTGGAAAACATTTCTCTGTAAGTTTTTATGAGAGCAAAGGAGATGCTCTGAAGGTTTACTTCCTTGGAGATTAAGAGAATCTTCATGGGAATGGGATGTTTCTATTTAACTTTTAATTGGATTGTTTTTCAGGTGGATAGAGGTCTTGGCACTACTTTACATGGATCCATAAAATGTATCTCCTTCTAGACAGTGTCTCAGAGTTTATAGAGGAAAGTGATGTGATCAGTAGCCACCTGCTGACTTCCCATTATGCATGGGGAAACAGAGGTTAATATAAAAGCTACTGGAACTATATTGCAATATAATTAGAAGGAAACACGAGTTAACTCACTGTGGAAAAAGAGAGCATAATTCAATCATAAAGCTCAATGTCTATAGTTACAGTAGTTTTGATATGAACAGAGTCACTCTTCTTAAACCCACCCTCACCACTAACTGAAGAGCCAATAGAAGTTAGTGGCTGGTGGAAGAGGGAGAGTCATTTTTCCTTGGTGATGTGGGAGTCTCCCTGCACTCCTCATCCAAGCATTCTGCCAAGCCTGCCTGATCTAGTCATTCTACCATAGCCAGTGCTTTAACCATGTCCTCATCTGCCGACCCCACCCACGGAAAAACTTGATCCAACCTCTTCATCCAGCTGGCCCTCCCACATTCTTTTAATTGTTTATCTCTGTGACTCCCCTTAACTCCTCATACACACCTTTAAAACCCATGGGATCTAGCCCTGGCCCCACATCCTGTCTCCCAGGCTAAGCTGGCTTCTCTTGCATGTACCCCAAATAACCTCTAGGCTCTTGGCCATGATCCTCCCTACCTATCTTCCAAATCATAGACCCCTCCATTGCCTCATTCAACCTTCCATCCAGCCCAAATACTCCAGCATTCCAGGACTGAACCAAAAAGCATATTTTATACAACAGCCCAGTTCCCTTTGTCCACTTGACTTATTCCAAAGTCATCCACAACCTCTGAATATAAGCTGCCTGCATATCTTTTCCTTATCTCCAAATTTCTCTGTCTATATGAGAGTTAGAACTCACCAAAGAAGTCCACAAGCCCAGATAGCATAGTCAAATTATAAACAACAACAAGAAGACCAAGATGGCAAATTCTTGACACAACTGACCATTTCTGTTCCTATGTTTGCCAATGAAAATTACCTACATAAACCCCATGACACAAAATATAAACAACAATCATAAATTTCATTAAATAAATAAATTTGAAATAATTTCTCTCTTTCCCTCTGTCTCTGTCTCCCTCTCATTCTCTCTCTGTCTCTGTTTCTGTCCCTCTCTCTCTCTCCCACACACACAATGAAATGAGAAAAAAGAACTTAATAAGAAAAAAAATCACTAAAAATGGGCAAGAAACTCAAATACAAGGCTGATGGAAAGGATAAAGAAAATATAGGATGTGGGACTGAATTTAATCAGAACAAAATATATTAAAGAGTACTTGAGCTGAAGTGAAGATAGATTTGAAAATTTTAATAACTCAAGTAAAACATTTGAGGAATGCCTTGTAAGTAAAAAGAACAAAACAGAAGACTGAATGTTAGGACGTGAGAAAAAAAGTAAAAGGTCTAGACCAAATAATTCAGGAATTTGAAAAATTTAAAACACAGGAAAGGAACAAATAGAGAATGTGGGACATTGTGAAAAATAATCCTTTAAGTGATAGAGTGAGATGAGGGAGAAGATTCCCAAGTCAGTGGTCTATACCAAATCTTCAACAGGATTATACAAAATACTTACCCAGACTAAGGAAAGACACACCAGTGCAGATATAATACATACATGAACAGACAAGATTCTTAAAGAAAATCCCATAGTATATCATAATTAAAACGCTAAGCATGCATGACACAGTATAGTGAAAGTTACAAGATTAGAACACAAGTCACATATAAAGGAAAACGAATCAGAATAAAATGTATTTTTCAACTGAAACTGTGAAAAACAGAAGAACCTGAAACAATACATTCCAACACCTAAAAAACTGTGACTTTAGATATCATACACTAATATATCAAGCAAAACACTTCGTTGTAATTAAAAAAGGAAAAAAAAACAGTTCACAGTATAAACTGCCTCAAAAACACTTAGCTAACAATTTAACTGAACTAAAATACAGGAAACAGTATTTCATACTGAATTAGCATAGCACAGAGAAAATAAAGGAACATGAAGCCATAATTATTAAAGTGTAAACTACCACTGAGAATATAAAATATTAACAATGTGTTGATAATAATTGATCACAAATTTCAATAGTAAATCTCTTATCATCTCCATTAATTCACATCATATACCAAATGGATGTAAATATATCTATAAAAATATTAAAATCAAATACTAAATAATATACTCCCTATTCAGCATTATATGCAGGCTTTTGTAAATAGACCACATCCTGAGACATAATACTAATCTTCATATATAAAATTTACCATGTTGGCATATAAGGATCTCTCCAAGTGCCAAGACTACCTAGCAAAAATCACCAGGTATGGCAAAACTCTCAATTGTTGGCCAAGAATATCCAAGAAACTCCCCAAAATATTAAAGCATATTACTATTGCTGTTGCTTGCTCTTCAGAGATAGAAGATCCGTATCTATTGCTGAAGACTGTTTGTATATCAGATGTGAAGTCCAAGTGTCCATGAGCTAAATCTAACATGAATACCTCTTCTCAGAGGACTAGCTTTTATGGTACCATGCTTGCTTCCTAAGGAAGGAAGCATGCAAACATCCTACCTAGTTATGATGTTCATAAACTACAATGGCCAGCAGGTCATGATAGCGCTAAGGATAGATTAGTAACATGCATAACTTGGTGATAATCAATAGCTCTCTAATTAGACAAAAGACCCACTTAACAAGAGACAATTCATACTTGGTACTAAATACCTAGCCAAATCACCACAGACTAGTGAATTCATGGATTTTGGAGGAGAATCTACAGCTGCTGCTATATTAAATTTTAAATAGTTTTCCTTATATCCACAGATAAGTGTAGTCTTTAATCCTCATCAATCAAACATCCCTTTGCAACAGATGGTGACCATGACTGAAAACCACAATCAAATATAATGAAAAGTTGTGGAGCCCAGTTCCAGTGAGTACTTCTGCAAAGCAATTTCTACACCTAAGGGTATACTAACATTGCAGGAGAGGGGAAAGAAAGATTTTAAGAACCAGAACATAAGGCAGTTTGCTATAAGATTATGGCTCCCAGAAATGTCAGATGTTAGATCCATAAAGCCTCCCTAATAGACATGCCTAAACATGAACTGAGCAAGGACAACAATAATGGCTATGCCAAAGGGGACAGAATGAAGATCACAAAGAGTCAACCTTACACGAGGAATTACAGGCAACTAAGGAATGTTGACAGTGGGAGGAACAGTCTTCCCTAGGGAAGAGCACACCAATTATTTTGCTAGCATCAAATAGCCTGAAAACATACATACAAATTTTATTATATATACTGAGCAGGATTTAATCATAAATATGCAAAAACAACTGCAAATGACAAAGGAGGATATGAGCTTTACAGAGAATAATGAGAGGTATATCGAAGTGTTTCAACAGAAAAAAAAGGGAAGGGATAACTGGTATAGTATTATAAACTCAAAAATACAACAAAATGTAAACAAACAAAAGTCATGAAACAGGTGCTAAGATATGTTGGGGACATAAAAGTGCTGGGAGAAGACTGAAACTGGAGGTAATTAAGGTGCATGATATATATATGTATGGAATGTTCAAAAATTATTAGAATGTTATTTGGACACAACTATGCACATAAACCATGTTAGTAGCTTGCAGACACCTTTTATAAAACAAACTGAATTCAGATTAAGAGAGTCCTATATGACCTGGCACTGCTACCTCTTAAGGTATAACCACAATTACCTTATTGAGCAAGTGTCTGTGGAGTAAGATACGAATTCTCAGGATATATGCCAAGAAATTTGATAACTGGGATACATAATAGATTTGTTTTTAGCTTTTTGATGATTCTCCACCCTGATTTTTATGGTGACAGTTGCAATCCCATCAAAAGTATCTGAGGGTTCCCTTTGCCCCACATACCTGCCAGTATTTGTTGCTGGTTCTGTTTATCTTTGACATTCTTACTGAGGTGAGATAAAATCTCAAAGTTGTTTTGATCTGCATTTTCCCTTTTTTTTTCTTGCAAACTCTATTTAGGTCCCAGGCCCATTAATTGACTGAATCATTTGTGGTTATGAATCTTCATTTTTGAAATCTTTGTATATTCTGGATAATACATCTTTCATATGTATATCTGGTAAATGCTATCTCCCATTCTGTGATCTTCCCTTTAATCAAGGTCATCATTCCTTTGAGGTGCAGGAACTTTTTGATTTCATGAAGTTCCACTTATCAATTATTGGACTTAATTGTTTGGCAAATAGAATTCTCCAAGAGGCCAGAAGAAAATGGACCTTGACTTGCAGGGTTGTAAGCTATCTGATGTGCGTATGAGAACCTAAGCCAGTATTCTCACTTGCTGAGTAATCTCTGCAAGTGCAAATGTATTTTTACATTTATTATTTTGATTTAGTTTGTTGAAAAATAGCCTTGGGGTTACTTCCTCTAGGCTGAGTTAATTATTTTGTTTTGAAAAGACACCACAAAGAAAGTTGTTGATGTTATTTGCGACTCTGACCTAGAAATGGACATTTGTATTGGCACATTACTGCTACTGACACTTCCTTTTTCATCCTGGGGTAATTCAGAGGCAGGTTCTACTGATTTAAAAGTTGATCTTGTGCTGCTCTTTTCCTCATCACTACAGAGAGCAGCCAAATGGGTGTGCAGACAAAGTTGGGCTTTAAAAACAATAAAACCTGTAGAGGGAATGGCGGGCTGCGTTCCTGCCACCAGGCTGCCTGGCTAGCTTATGCCCCAAAATAACAGCACACAAATTGTATTCATTTAAATACTTCTTGGCCCATTAGCTCTAGCCTCTCACTGGCTAACTCTCACATCTTGATTAACCCATTTCTATTAATGTGTGTAGCACCACGAGGTGGTGACTTACAAGGAAGATTCTAACTTGCGTCCCTCTCAGAGAGGAGAGCTATGGCATCTGACTCATTTCCTTTCTTCCCAGCATTCTGTTCTGTCTACTCCACCCACCTATGTTCTGACCTATAAGGCCAAGCAGTTTCTTTATTAATTAACCAATGAAAGCAACACATAGAAAAAAGACTCACCTACATAACAAACCTATTTTGTCTTTATGCCATTTAAAATAATTCCCATCCATAAAACTTTTGTAAGTGAGCAGATAAAAAAAATTATGAAAACCTACAAGGTAGAGTTGGTTTTTTTCAGAAGTTGTATTATGATATTGTGTAATTATGAAATCACCATTAAGCAATATACTGGAAATAATACCCTAACCTCATATTCTATGTAAAAAGACATTATCTCTCTTCTTTCAGAGTGCCATTTTATCTTATATCAACCCCCAACACATAGACATTCTTCATGAGCACAAATACTGTTTTTCTTGAGATGTTTCAATTTTTATTTTCTATTTCAAAAGGTTTTATTTTTACTTGGTCCAAGAATTGAGAGGGGCTCCAGGGCATTAGAAAGCTGCCTAGTGGCTTCTTGAGAGGTTTGGGTGAAGGTCCTGAAGCCGGCTGGTGCAGAGCAGAGGTGGGAGCCCCTCGGAAGGAGAGGCCTCCTAGTCATGCTTGACAGTGAGCTGCTCAAAGAAGTACTCACCCAGAGACGCCTGGGGCCCAGCAGCTAACCTGCGGAGGTTGATGAGGTGGTTATCCATCTTCTTGACGACCTTCACCGCCTCAACCAGGAAGTGGTTTTCAAGGAAGTCATAGAGATGAGGGAATGAAGATCCAAGAGGGCCTTGTTCAAGTTCTTCTTCAAGGCCAGGGCAGCTTCCATGGCCTCCTGGGTTTTACCCCACTCATCTTGAGATGGCTTCTGCACATCCTGAAAGAGTGCACGGCCTCTGCGATCGTTCTGCTACTTGAGGAGACACTAGGCGCCCTCGTGCTTCTCCTCGGCCAATTCGCTGAAGAAGTGGCCTACACGCTCCAGAGCCATGTCATCCCCGTCAAATAGCCCAGCGAGCGGTAGGTGTAGGAGGCCCGCAGGTGCAGGTTGACCAGGCGGTTCACGGCAGCCTCCACTTTGGGTGAAATAATTCTGACGAATCTAGGAGGTCATGGCTGAGATTCAGTCTGGAGCTATCTGCAAAGAGACGGTGCTGGCTGGTCCTGGGAGCTGAAGGCTGCGAGGAGATGGTCCCGGAGGCTGCGGCTGCAGATGAGCGGTGGAAGCTAACAAAGGGAGGCCCCAGGTCTGTTTCGTCCAAACACTGTTGAAGCAAGACACAGATTCTCGGGATCTCCAAAGGCTGCTTCAATTTTTGAGTTAAAAAATTATCTCTACACACAGACAGAATATTGTATACATAATAAATAAATAAATAAATAAATAAATAAAAGAATTAAAAAATTATCTCTACCCATTTTATCTTTAGAATCAGAGAAAAGTAAGTGGCCTAATGTCAATTATTCAAAACTATCTTTTAAATCAATGGATACCATTTACCTTTGGCAGACACATTCAGTATTATACTGATTATAATATCTGGAATTCTGCATTATTTGGAGTGACAGTTGTGGGAAGATGGCCGTCAGCACATGTACATGCACATACACAAATACATGAAAAAGAGAGTGGAGAGAGAGCAGGAGGGGGGAGGGAAGGGAGCATCTAGGGGACTTGACTCACTAAAGTCTAAAGTTTGGTAATAACAAGCAATCTTCTCCGTCTCAAGTTGGCGTGCTTTCAATTACAAGTTAAGAGTTCACCCATTCATCCATGTTCACATTTTACATTTATCCAAACCTATTTGGCGATCATTTTTAGCTTGCTTTAAAGGACCATGACTTCAACACAAAGCGAAAAACACAGATTGGTACTGAGTGGAAAAGAAAAAGAAAAAGAAAAAAAAAAGACAAAGGTCAATCAATCGTCTTCCACCCTCAAAAATTTTCACAGTGGTTATGTGAAACATGCACTCTTTCTTTATTGTAAGCAGATAATTATCTCCTGGACACCTGCTCCCAAATACCCAGCAGCCACTTTCCAAATTACCACACAAAAGCTTATATTAATTATAAATTCTCAGTTCATTGATCAGGATTACTACCAAACTCTTATATTTTAAGTTAACCCATATTGCTTATTTACCTTCACTAGCACTGCATGTTCATCTCCTGCTCCCTAGCATCTGCCTGGCATCTCTCTGACTCTGCCCATCCTCTTCCCAGAAAACTCAGTTTGATCACTCCACCTATACTTCTTGTCTGGCCAATTAGCATTTTATTAAACCAATTCAGAGGGATAAATCTTTACATTGTACAAGGGGATTATTCTACAGCACTTCAGCCTCGACAAATATTTTTAAAACACGAAAGCAATACTGCAGGTAATGTGCAGTTATAGTAAATAGGTGATTTGGAAGTTTCGTTTCCACCTATTTCTCCCTCTCTGTATGTTTTTCAGGCAGGCACACACCACACACACACACACACACATGCACACACACACACACACTTTTGTTTTTCTAGACAGGTTTTCACTGTGTAACAAACTGCCTTAGCTGTCCTGGAACTAGAACTCTAGAGCCTGGAACTCACTGAAATCCACTTTCCTCAGGATTACATGTGGGCACCACCATTGCTTGATTCCTTCTGCATTCTTTTAAGAATAATCACTAAGCATCTAACCATCTCTTTCCATTTGTTCTGGGAATGGTTAGACATGAGGATATAAGTAGTAAACTATAGTTCTATTTATGCTGATAATTGAGTACATAACCATTGGCAAGTTCTACTCTTCCCTTGATCTTGGCTATTTTATCTGAATAATATAGATGAATTTGATTAAACATGATGGTAGTAAAAATATGCTGTCTGCATTACCTCAAGAAAGTTTTGATAAAGCCTGAAAACTTCTTTCCCCTACTTGGAATAATATTTAAAACTGGATCTTTTGGCATATGTATTTTTTTATTAACCTTTTTTCTTGAGAGAAACTTTGCATTAATTTTCTTTCTGTATTTTTCATCGTGAATGCTTAGGCATGAATACTATTTGAGTCTGTTGTTACTTGTCCATGTACTGCAAACATTTTCCAGTAATTCTCTTATTTTCATGCCACAGCAATATGTTGGCCAGATGTTTGTCCCTGATGTCCCTATAAATGGAACTGTGACACAATAATCAAAGAACAAAATTGTCCTGAGTCCAGAAAACATTTGCATGCTACTTTATTTTTAGACATAAACTTTAAAACAACTAGAATGCCATGGTAAAAATTCCAGAGAATCAGAGAAAGTATGCGGCTTTAGATGTAAACTCATGGGATTCAAGACTGTTGATATTTTTAGGAAAAGAATAATTTGGAGAGAAAAAGAAAGAGGCAAGGAGTGGAGGAGAAAGAACGGAGAGAGAGAGATAGAGAGAGAGAGAGAGAGAGAGAGAGAGAGAGAGAGAGAGAGAGAGAGAGAGACTGGGGCAGGATATGAAACAAAGCTGTTACATACTTAGCTCTCGATTTTATCAGATGCTTACTATAAATTTCTTTTTGAGGTCCTCTAGGTTTCTGGATTCTGACTAGGTTTCTGGATTTGGGAACACTGCAGACCTAGGTGCTGATATCCTCTCTTGCCTTTGTTGGGTGGGTGCTTTAGTTCCTTGGTTTCTGTTTCTCTGTGTGGTTCTTAGAACAGTGTGTGGCTGTGTGTTGCTTAGTAGAAAATTTGTCTTGGATACTGATAGAGTTGCCCTTTGTGAGTTCTGGGTAAAATACATTCATGCTTCCATGTCTGGAGTGAATCCCAGATTATATTCTACATTGGAAATATATTGAAATTCTTAGAAGAATAGGCTTGCACATATATGATTTTGCATACATACAAACAACCACACACATGTACGTGACCACAGAAAAGTAGCATATCCAAAATATTTTAGAGTAATTTGAGTTTGTGGAAACATTTTAACTATTTTATTTATACATATATATGTATAAATATATATATATATATATGTAGATACAAATTCACTTTTGTTTTCTTAATATGCTATAAATAACATCATTTAATGAGAATAATGTAATTGAATGTACATAGTAATTTCTGGAAATGTTGGTTTGAACTTGAATGGATGATTTACAAGTCTAGTTCCATTTAGTGGCTGACTTTTGGCTGGTATCAATACTTGGATTTAATTTCTTACTTAGTGTAAACTGTGGTTGTGCAAATAATGTAGAGCAAAAAAAAAAGAGAAAATGTTGACTCATTAAACCAATAAGATTCTACCAGTTCTTTATTACTGTCCAGAATGGTATTTACACTAATTGTCCTGACATGCAATCAATATACACTGTGATGTGGCTCAAGGGAAATTTTTGTTCAAGTATATCATAGACAACACATTTACATGCCTCCTATGTAATTTGATCTATTTGAATCTTCTACTAGATTCTTTCTTTTCCTGGAAGACTTTTTTGTATTTTCATATCCGATCCATATGATTTTACATATTCTAATGAGATCTTGGACAAATAAATGAGAGAAAATGTAACATTTGTCTTTCTGTGTCTGACTTATCTTCTTTAGAATGATGATCTCCATTTGCATCTGTTTCCTATAAATGACTAGATTTTCTTCCTTAGCACTAACTAAAGCCTCGTTGTTTATATACACCAAATTTCTTATCCATTGCTCTACAATGGATACCTCATTTGGTGGATAACGTCATTAACGAGGTGGCATAACTTTGTGATTTATTTAAACAGAGACCTTTGGGTACGTATCAAAGAGTAGCAAAACTGGACCACATAATAGAACATACTTATTGATTTTCATAACAGCTGAATTAATATATATTCATACTGCCATTTGTTGTTATTGTTGTTTAATGCTAGTCATTGTGCCTGGGATGAGAATTTTAATGTAACTTTAATCTGCATCCCCTAATGGTTAAGACTGCTGATCATTTTTATGTATTTATTGGCTTTTTTAATCCCATCTCTTTGAAACTTCTGTTTATAAAAAATGTCAATTAATTTGTGTTTGAGGTTTTTAAAATGTGTTGTTTTATTTTGAGTTCTTTATTTTGTAGTTACATATCCTTTGTCAGATGTCTATCTGACTAACATTTCCTCACAGCTTCCAGGTTATTTCTTTACTCCGTGGTTTTCATGATTGTTGCTTGCTATTGAGATGTTTTTCAGAAAGTTCTTGTCTATGGGTACATACAAAAATGTTATCCCTTTTAAATCTAATCATTTAAGAGTTTCAGAACTTACAATAAGGCCATATATATATATATATATATATATATATATATATATACTTTAGTATGAGAATGAGGGACTATCTCCACGCTTACAATTGTAGATACCCAGTTTTCATGTATCCATATGTTGAGCTTCTTTTAAATAGTATTATATTATATTATCTGCAAATAGGGATACTTCAGCTTCCTCTTTTCCTATTTAAAGTATATATTTTTATTTTGCCTCATACCTTCATTTAAAGCTCTATATAGCATATAAAATAAGTTCTCCTGTCTCGTTACTAAATTTAAGGAAAACCCATTACTATTCCCCATTTACTATAATTAGTTATAGTTTAACTATAGCTATTTAATATATAATATTTTCCTCTAATTTTTAAAATATGTTATTAGATTATTGTTCAAAGTTTAGATGGCTATGGATGAGATGTTTCATTTAAAATTCTTGTTCGTTGGTAGAAATTTGTGTTTTTTTTTTCAGTACCTTCCTGTTTTGTGACAATGGCTCTGTAATATAACTTGAAGTCAGGTGGATATTATCTACAGCATTATTTACTTCTTCAATATAACTTTGTCATTCAGTGTCTTTCATGCCTTCATATGCATTGTAGTATTTATCTTTTTAGCTCTATGGGTGTCAGTTAGTTTATTGGATAGAAGTTTTCCTAAATGTATAGATTGGCTTTGATAGATATTTTCATCTTTAATATCTTTTCTCAATATGTTCATTCATTATCTTAAAATATACATTGAAGGGAGTTTCAAAAAAATTTTTGTACTTAGTTTCAGGTATTTTATATTCCAGAAGCTATTGTGAGCAATTGATTTCCTGACTTTTTTCTTAGCATGTGTATAATTGGGTTATTGGAAAGCCAGTCCTTGCTATCTGTTGGTTTTATGGCCTACTAATTCGGTAAGAGTACTAATCATTTCTAAGTGTTTTCTCTAAGAATATATTATGTCTTTTGTATATAGTATCATATTAACTGCCAATAGCCATAATTCAATTTCCTCTCTCCTATTTACATTGCATTTGTTTATTTTGCCTCATTGCTCCTCTTAAGGTTCTATATAGATGTAAAACAAGTTTTCCTTTTCCATTCCTAAATTTAAGGGAAACACATTACATTTCCCCATTTAGTATAGTATTATCTATAGCTATTTCATATATAATCTTTATTGTGTAAAGGTACATGTCTTTTATTCATAATTTATTTGGGATTTTACCATGAAAGGTTTTCAGAAATGGCCATGGAGGTTTTCTGCATTTATTTCAATGATTTTTGTTCTGAATATTATATTGATCACATTGATTTGCAAATTTGAACTATCCTTACACCAATGAAAGGAGTCAACTTGATCATTTTGGATGCTTTTTGTAATGTGCTCTTAAATTTGGTTTGTCATATGACGATTTTGAGAATTTTTTGTGTTCATGTTATTTCTTTTCTTTCTTTCTTTAGTTTTTTTCTTTTGGTATTGTGCCAAATTCTGTCTGATTTTTTTTTTACTAGGATAATCTTGACATTGTAGAAACAGTTTAAGAATGTTACTACTTAGTTTTCTATTTTGTGACTTTATTTTAAAGGTTCAGTTGAATTCAACAATAAATCAGTCTGGGTCTGGTCTTTTCTAAATTAGAAAACATTGTATCACAGCTTCAATCCCATTTGTTGTTTCAGATCTGCTTAAGATTTTTGTATACTCATGATCAAGTATAGAATCCTATTACTGGGGATGGAGATATGTACCTTCATTTCTGATGGATTTATTATGTATTATAAGTATCTCCACCCCACTCCTTGAAGCACAGTTTTCTCTCCATTTATCTGAAACAATTATTTCTGTGTCATTTATGGAACAAGCAATACTATTCTCTTAGAGATCTGGAAAGCAAGTCCTGCTGGTGCCCCAGTGTCCACCCATCTTTGATTTAAGACAAAATCAGAGTCTACTGGAAACTGAGATGTAACATTCCTAATTGAAACCCAAAGTAGCAGTAGCTAAATAAAAATACTGAGGCAATAGAGAAACATAAATACAGTTATTATAACAAAGAATTAAATGAAAGCAGTATTGATAATGGTCTGATTTGTGGAGACCTTTGATACTCACTGGTTAGTTAAACATGATATACCTTAATGTAACACAAATATGCAGTCAATTAAATTCTTTTTGTAATATCAACATAAGCATCAATATTACAGAACAAATGATTGAAAGCTGCCTTGAATCTCAGCACAGAGACTCATTAACCCTTATCCATTTTCTAGATTTTAATTAGTAATCAGACTCAGAATTCTTTAAGTGGAGGAGAAGCCATTTTCTCTTGGGAAATTCCTTGTATGATATAAAAACTTTGATATTAATCTAATCGGTTCCCAAAAGGCCCTGAGGATTTATTTTTGTAGAATGACCAGATGTTATCAGAGAAAAAATAACTAATTAGATCTTTCATGGCCTGGTAGTTAGTGGATTTGAACTGACATTGATTGTAAGAGACCTCAAAAGGCATTGCTGCCCTTCTGTTAAAGTAGGTGTTCATGGAGGTGAAAAGATTAATGGTGTTTTAGCCAAAGTCTGACTCTATCTGGGTTCAATGGATCTCTAAATTCCTTCTGTGCTTATTTCACCTATTCAAGAACAAATAGTAGGACAGATATATTTAGAAGTTGGCAGAATATATACATTTGTTCCCCCACCTATGTATTAAGGGCTATTATTACTGGAAAAAAATAAGGAGTATCCAACAGATATGATTCTCATGGAAAAACAATTAGTTGTAACAAATATTACACCCACATAGTGATTTAAAAATTTAGTGCCGCCATAAAGGAATTGAACATTGAGATGATGATGGTACCAATCACGACTTCATTTGATTACTCTATTCGGGTAGTTTTCCTTTTGGATTTTAAAGAATAAGGCTGATTACCACAAATTTAATCAAGTCCTGACTGCAAATGCAGCTGTCATACCATATGTGGTTTCTTCACTTGGGTAGACTAACATATCCCGTGGTAACTGGTATACAGTTATTGATCTTAAAAATGTATCCACTGTACTTATTAAGATGATGAAAAGAAATTTGCTTTCAGATATCATGGCCATCGATACACTTTGACTGTTCTACCTTGTAAGTATATCAGTTCTATAGACCCATGTCTTCAGTGAGATTGAAGGCACTTGATCATTGAATTCTCTCACAAGGTACCACACTGATTCATTATATTAATGCCATTATGCTCATTGGATCAATTGGGCAGGATAAAATAGACACATTGTACTTGTTGATAAAATATATGTACATTAGAATATGAGAAATAAATTCTCTCAAAATGAAAGAAATTTTGTTGAGCAAGATTTCTGTGAGTCCAGTACTGTGGGCCACATAGAGATATTCCTTTTTAGGTAAAGAAAAAGTTATAGCATCTGGTTCCTCTCCCACCACTAAAAACCACAAGGTTGATTTGGGATATTTGAATTTTGAGGGCAGTATGTTCTTCACTTGGGTGTGTTACTGTCACACACACAAACACACACACACACACCAAATGACTTGGAAATAATAAATGACTATTATTGTTTAGTGAGTTCTGGAACAGAAAACTCTGCAAAGGTTTCTGCCTGCTCTGTCAAGTGGGTCATGTGTTACAACAAGCCCAGTGTTACGCAGGGCAACAATGTCAGACAAGATAGTTTTGGGAGAATTTGTAGTCTCTCTGTAGTTGAATGATAGTAGAGGCCTTAAAGTTTTGAAGCAGGGGCTCTGCCTTCACTTGGGGACCTTGTTTCTATGAAAGACAGAACTTGGCCTGCTATTGTTCTGTAATCAAAACTGCGTTTGTGAAAAGGGATCACAAATTACATTGAAAACTAAGTTGCCTACTATGACCTCATATTTTCTGATCTGCAAAGTCACAACACTGAACAAGAACCACAACAATATCTCTTCAAATATAAGTAGTATGTAGTATGGACAGGATTGGATCTGAGCTTGTCCTGACATTACAGAAAGGTTAGATGAAGAAGTTGGTCAATTTCTCTTCCTGTGATGATGACTTCTGCCACTACCATATACTAATACCCTCACTGGATATGTCTTCTGATAAATAGACAAGTAAAACAATGGTAAGTCTTAGTTGACAGTTCTGCAGACTGGGCAGACATTCCCCAGAAATAAAAATCTGTAGTACTACAGTTCCTTTCTAGGGCAACCCAAAGGGTGTGTGGAAGGAAAATCTTCAGAGTAGGAGTATTTTAGACTGTACATATAGTTATGCTTTTCACTCACAGGGAAAACACCCAGTGGTTTGGCTGGATGTTACAGACTTGGAAAGTATGTGGTTGGAAAATTGATGAGAAAGACACTTGGGAAAGTGATGTGTTGATAGATAATTCTAAATGGACAAAGGGAGTAGAGATACTTGATGCCCATGACTGATAATTCACTGATCTCTCCAGAGGAGGATAGCATTAAGTAGAAATGATGGCTCATTCTGTGATGATAGTCAATCTGTTTCTTGGGTCATCCTTGACAATGCCAGTTGAGCTCATTAGCAAAGTGAACTTGCAAGCAATAAAAGAATTTTTTGCATGGGTTAACCAAAACATGTTTTCACTCATCATGGATGATCTGGTACCTAAGTGCCAACTTTTACAGCAGTAGAGACAAACTGGTCTCTCAATATGACACAATTTCCTGTGTCCAGTAACAAACTGGCAGGTTTGTTACACTGAAAGACTTTTAGTATGGGAAATTTAGTGCTTTGTCGTCAATGGAATCAATGTTTTATTATTGGTATTCAGTGTCTTTTCCTGCATGTAACGCTTCTTAGAAAATTTCTATCCATGGCTTTGAAAATGCTTTTCTCCAAGATCATGTTAGTACACATACTATTTCTTTGACCAAAAAACTCAATTTACAGTCAAAAAAGTATATCAGTGTGTTCATTCTTATGGAAGTCTCAGGCCTTATTATGTTCCTTATCAGTATAAAGAAGCTGGCTTCTTAAAATGTTGGGGTGACCTTTAAGATACAATTATAGAACCAACCATGTGGCAGAAAGTGGCTTACAGGGCTGTGACAGGGTTCTTCAGAAGCTTAATACACTGTAAATCTATATTCATTATATAATGCTGCTTATCCTATAGACGGGATTCAGGCCCATGAACACATGGGTATAAATATGAATGATACTTCTCACCATTACCCCTATTAAGCCATGATCTTTTACGTTTTAACTTCTTGTTATTGCAACATTAAACTCTGCTTCCTTAGAAGCTTGTTGTTTTTTTTTCTATAACAGGGAAATCTTGTTAAAAGAAAGAACATTCACCTGAATCAGAATCTAAGGCTTCCTATCGCCCCTATTGAGGTCCTGATGCCCTTGACTTAACAGACTAATCAGGAATGCCATCGATAACTAGAAAGACAAATTCCAATAAAGAGAGTAAGATTGGATGCATTTTTAAAAGAAGATAAAGTAGAATATGTCTGGAGTGCCAGGGATCCTTTTGGGAGCCTCTTGGTATTCCCATATTCTGTGAGTAGTCAGTGTTAAGCTACAATAACCTCTTCTCTCAATAAATGGCACAGGCCATTCACAATTAAAAAAAATGTGGCTTATCCCTCCAGACAAAGAACAAATAGTTACTGAGATGCTTGCCAAAAGTAGAATAAGAAGAGAACTTTTAATGCAGTCACAAAGGCATCATAAACGTTGTTGAGCCTATGTAATAAGTTATAGTATACAAATATGTTATGCAGGAACCGTGTTTTCCTTTTTTTATTAATTGATTTACTTTGTAATGCAGCATCAATTGAGATATCAGTTATTGACTGCTGTAAAGCTGTATTAAGTTAGAGAATGTAAACACTTAAGAAGTTTTCTAGGGACTTTGTTATCTGTTATCAGAGAAAACTGGTGAAGTTTTGATGATATGAAGAAAAGTTCTATCATGTTAAGCAGATTTATATAAACCTTGACAGCTACAACCCTCTCTTCTTTAATTTACTTATTTTTATTTTATTTTTAGGTTTACATTACAAAATTTTTCTTTTTCCTTTTCTTTCTCAAACCTTCTAGATACCTTCCCTGTTTGCCTTCAAATGCATGGCCTCTTCTGTCACTAATTGTTATGTATCATTATATATGATATATCATATATTAATGTGTGTATGCATGTCCATATGTATTCCTCTTAAAATACTGTTCACTGTGTCACACTTATTCAAAGTTATAGTTTCATTTTTATTCGAACCCCAGAAATTTATTAATTTTTATTTTTATTTGATTATTTACTCATACATCATTCAATAATATACTAAGTCACCATGCTGTTTTATTCTCAATAGTTTTGTTTGCTATTTATTTCTATCATTATTCCATTGTGATTTAATATATCAAGAAACTATGATTAACTCAATTGTGACTCAAAAATATTCATTCATTGCCATCATTTCGTTTTGCTATTTGTTTGTTTGTTTAGCATTTCTATTTTTCTGGTATAGTTTATTCTTTCCTATGACCCAATCACTGTGCTTAGCCCTCATTGGTGTGCTGGATTCTTTCAAGTATCTTTTGTTGTCATCTGTGTGTGTATGTGTGTATGTATGTGTGTGTGTGTGTATTTTACTCATTTAAGTAATAAAATTCTTCAACTTCATTATCTTTCCATATTTCAGTATGAAAGTAACAAATATAACATTGCAAATTTAGGAATGTTCTTTTCTTATCTTGGTGTTTGTTGTTCTAAGTGCCTTCTGTATCTGGCTAGCTATATTAAGCTCCAGAGTTGCTTATCTTGTGCTATCTTTTTATTGATTTCTATTCCATTAGCTTGGACTTCTTCTGTTGTTGGGCGGGGAGTGGTGGTGTATTTGTTCATTCCCAGCTTCACAGACCTGAAATAATCACTCAGAATCTATATTATGTGTAGCTTAAGCATATTTTTGGCTAACTCTTATATCCTAAACTAAGCAATCTCCATGAAGCTGTGCATCACCATGATGTCATTGCCTACCAGCACAATTTCTGCAGGCTCCAGTGGAGAAGCCTGTGCAGAGACACTACATGGCATCTCTCTACTCCACCTTCTTTCTCCCTGCATTCAGTTTAGTTTTCCCCACCTAGATCTACTCTACTCTATCACAAGCCAATGCAGATTCTTTCTTCATTAACCAATAATAGCAACACACATACAGAAGGACTTCCCACACCATTTCCTGTTCTCTGTTTAAATAAAAAGAAAGATTTTAGGTAACACATATACAGAAGGACTTCCCACACCATTCTATCCCTATGAATTTTGAATTTATGGAGCTCTTATGTCTTACTGATTCTATTGCTCTACCCTTATTTTATCTGTGTTATTATCTGAATATTCTAATTCATTTGTCTTTTCTTCAATACTGCCATAGTCACTCTCTCTCTTGACTCAATCTACTTTCATTGAGGGTTGTGTTTGACTTTAATAAGTCAAGTAAGTGTTCATTTCAACAGTGTTAGTTTATTTTCTGTTTCTTTTTCTAAATTACTATATTCTCTTCATGGTCTCCATTCTTTCTACTGGATGTTTATTTGTAGCTATATTGATAATTTTGTAAATTTTTTTCTTAATATTATTTTTAATTTCCTCCGATCATGTCTAATTCAATAATTCTGTGAATGATTACTGTAGTATTGGTTATTTTTGAGAATTGCCTCCACGATATTAAATTAGTTATTAATGGGTGAGAACCCAGCCCTTGGTGGATGGTATCATCCCTGGACTAGAGTGCCTGGTTTCTATAATAAAGTAGGCTAAGCAAGCCAGTAAATAGATCCCTTCCAGCATCCCTGCATCAGTTCCTGCCTCCTGGTACTAACCCTGCTTGAGTTCCTGTTATGACTTCCTCCAATGATAGACTACGCTGTGAAAGCATAAGCCAAATCAATTCTTTCCTACTCAACTTGCTTTTACATCATGGTGTTTTGTTGTAGCAATAGAACCTAAGACAATATGCAAGTCTTGGGCTCAAACCTTGGAACCCACAGTAGAAGGAGAAAATCAATCGACCCCTAAAAATATGACACTGACTATGTGCTGTGTCACAAGTATCTCACACAGTACACACACACACACACATTAAATTTATTTTAAAAATAACCACTGTTTCTTTTTTCAGTCAGATGTCACAAAGAGTATTATCATCATCATTATTGTCATCATCACCATCAACATTATCACCAGCACCACCATCATTTGGATTTAAAAAATGTAGGGCAGGCTAATTCCAAGACTTTTGCATAAATGGATTGCACATCTTCTCAGTGTGAAACCTGGTAATTGTGCTATTGAAGTATCTACTTTTGTCCACCACACTTTGATTTGTGCTCATCCCCATGCTGATGTAGCTGCCTAGGGGATTTTTGTCTTTAGGACTACTAATCACTGTCTCTGTCTTTCTGTTTCTCCCTTTCTCTGTTTTCCATTCTTTCCATCTCTCTTTCTCCACCTCCCTCCAGCAATACATTCCTCACTGTTTCTCCAACTCTATAAATTATATGACATTAATAATGGAATGGAAATTTTTAGAGGTTCTTAGGTTCCCTCCTTGTTTTAATAAGTAGTTCCAATCTTTTTCAGTTGTTCTTATTCCACACTGAGTGCAGAGCAGCTGGGGCTGAGTACTCTGGAATGGATTCTGGTGGTTATGTTTTTCCTTTGTTTCTCTTTCTACAGTTCTCTTTCATTCTCTGTTTCCTAAGCCAGGATTATTCTTCTGTTATGTGTTTTATAGGATAGTTACTCTTTGTTAACTTTGTTTTTTTTCTTCTATAGTTTCCAGTAGTGAGTGTAAGAGTGTTGCTCACCACCCTCTTTATCCTTTAAATCAGTTCTTGGAAATCTTTCTATAAAAATCCTTAAAAAGGTATAAGATAAATTACTTAAAATATTATCTATTATAACTATAATGCTTGTTTGATAACTGTTTTCTTATATGTAATTTTGTTATGGTGAAGTCCTTTCTTTTTATTTAAACAGAAAGGGGAAATGATTTGGGAGGTCCTATTTTCTATGTGTTACTTTTATTTGTTATTGAATAAAGAAACTGGCTTGACCTGATAAGGTAGAGTAGAGGTAGGTGGGGGAAAATAAACTGAATGCTGGGAGGAAGAAGGCAGAGTAGGAAGAAGCCATGTAGCCCTGCTGAAGATAGATGATGGAATTTTGCCCTGTAAGCCACAGCTTTGTGGCGATACACAGACTAATGGAGATGGTTTAATTTAAGTTATGAGCTAGCCAGAAATACACTTAAGCAATTGGCCAAAAAATATTATCTAAATAAATGTCATTTATGCCACTAGGTGATTACATATTTCCTTCAGTACAGACTAATGTATATTTCCAGTGGCAAAGAATAGCCTTTCATCTTAGCTACCAAGTACGATTATAGCTCTTTTTCTTAAATCTATACAAGTGTTATAGATAATTCATAAGTCACTATATTGATTTCCACTGACCTGAGAAATGAAAGGTAAACAAATTCTTGTCTGTTAATCTGTTGTGCTTGTTCTGTGATTTCCTCCAATATATCTGATTTACCTTTCTAATTCATGAGTAGTTCAAGTGCAGGAGATATCAAATGGAGTAAATAATGTGTTTTTATGTATTCTGATCTAGTTGTCTTTTGGAGCTGCTCTTTAGGGAAAGGTAGGAAGATAAATATTGAAGAAGGTAGGGGTGAGCAAATGGGACTAGCTGGATATAGTGATCTGCTAAAAGAATGAGAAAAGGAAGTCTCTTTGAGGAAGAAAGGAGGTAGGGAATACAGAAGGAGGGAGATGAGTAAAATAACAATAAGTGTATTGAAAAAGTCACAAGCAATAATGATATTAATTATTTACATAAAATTATAATTCCTGTTTCTCATCTGGGCTGATTGTGCATCTTCCAAGAGTCAAAGACCACCTAGCAAAACCACAATTGCATGTATGATAAGCCCTCTCTTGAACTGTAAGCTAGGGTTGTTCAGAAGGCTCCCAAAACAAAAAGCCAATATTGTTGACTTTGGTTACTTCATCACCTAGAGATAGATGGTTAATCCCTATTACTGATGACACCATATATTTCAGAAACATTCCAGAGAACCCTCAGCGAGAACTCATCTGAATACATTGTGTCTGCGGACTTGTTTCATGGTACCAGAAAGCATCATATGAGCATCCAAAGAATAGAGGCTTCCCACAGTACTACCCACACTTATGAGCCACAACATTAACCATCATGATACATAAATGAAAACTACTAAACCAAACCACAACCAATAAAGATGGAGAGTTCAGAAGCTCACTCCAAATAGATACATTTACATAATAACCACAAACTCAAGGCTCAGGGAATATTGCAGAAGAGAGAGCAGTAAGAATGTGAGAGTAAAAAGGTCAAGGAATTTTCTATAATGTTAGGTTTCCTAGTGATATCTCATATCTCACGAATAAGACTGCCCAATATGAGCTGAACAAGGATGATATCAATGAACATACCAAACTGGACTGAGAAGAGCCTGTAAGGTCTCCATGTTACACAAAGACTGGCAAACAACTGAAAACAAGTGAAATGATCTTCCAGGGGAAAGCACACAAATTAGCCGTTCAGTGCCAAATGGTATCCCATGAAAATGTACATGCAAGTAACATCATATGTACAAAACAGGTTATATTTAGAAATATTTATGTATCTGCATGCACATGTGAACGCAATAACAATTGTGAACAAAGAAGCCACAGATTTGAAAGTGGGAAGGGATATGTGGGACTATTTGGAAGGAGGAAAGGGGAAATGATGCAAATACAGTATTATCTCAAAAATTACTAAACTATTCTATTTATTTCTTTGTCAAGTAGAATTAAATTTCTACTTCACTGGAAAATAATTATACATGAATTTCTCAAAAGATCTTGATATTAATGTAATTCTTACTTCTCTCTCTCTTTTTTATAGGTTCAATGTCCTTTATTTATGGCTAGAATCCACTTATGAGTGAGTACATACCATATTTAACTTTTTCTTCTTTCTATTTCTTGAAGCCCTTTGCTGACCTTACATTTCCTTAAATATCTCAGCAGCACCTCAAATTTAAAACTTGTCACCAGATTGGCCTTTCTTTCATGAGCTTGACTCCATCTTCTGATTCTGGAATTATATAACTGAGCTACTTCTTGGAAATTCTACTGTTTTGTCTTAAGTAATCTTTACTTAAAAAGATTCATTTTATTATGTATGTATGTGCATAAATATGTGTTTTTGAGAGTATGTGTCTCTGTGTGAGGGTGCCTCTGCATGGTGTTCGATCCTCTGGAGTTAGAGTTGCAGGTGATTGCACTGAAGCCTGATGTAAGGCTGATGACCTAATTCTAGTCCTCTGCGAATGCAGAGAATGTTCTCAGCTGTTGAGTTGCTCGCAAGCCTCTTCACTGTATTGCTTTAAAACTCTAAGTTAATTGAAGATTTCCCATAAAAAATGGATCAACCATAAAACAAGAGGCAATTATAACTTCTTCTTTATGCATTTAACAAATAATTAATGTAATCTCCTAATATCTGAACCTTTAAAACAGTTTACAAAACACATGCAAGTGTTATCCTTTTGGTAAAAATGATGGGTAATTATTGGGCTTTCACTTTCAAGAATCATAAATTAAACACTCCAGTAATTTCTACATATTTCCCATTTAATCTGGTACATTCTGCCATTAACCCTTACAAGCTCATGGCCACATCATAATTCAAAGCTCACTTACTTTAACTTCCAAAGTCCCATTGGGTTTTTTTTTTGGGGAGGGGGGTTATTTATTATGATTGTGTGTGTGTGTGTACTTAAGATTTCTTCCCGCTTTTTAAAAATTTCTTTATTTTTTGATATTATTTTCCTCTTCATATCCCCCTCAAAATTCTCCCATAAATCTCTCATTGCTCTGTTTCAAATCCATGGTCTCTATTTTATATTTAATTGTTGTTACCAATATGTATATGACAGTTATAATCCTCCTTAAAGGTACAAAATCCTTTATAAGACTTAAGGCAAGTTTTTAAGTGTGACACCCTCTTGATTAGATCAAATTGCAGACTTCTAACAAAGAATTTCCAGGGTAGTTTCTGGCTTGTTGAAGTTCTTTTTCTTTTTTGTTTTTGTTTTTTTGTTTATTTTTTTTTAGTTGTTGCAAAAAAATTTTCCATTTCCCTCCCCCTCCTCGCACACATCGCCCCCTCCCCCCACTCCTCTTCCCCTCTCCCCCTGCCCCCACTCCATTCCCCCTCCCTCTTGAGAATGAAGAGCAGTCCAGATTCCCTGCCCTGCGGAAAGTCCAAGGTCCTCCCACTTCTATCCAGGACCAGGAAGCTGAGCATCCAAACAGGCTAGGCTCCCACAAAGCCAGTTCATGTATTAGGATCGAAACCTAGTGCCATTGTCCTTGGCTTCTCATCAGCCTTCATTGTCTGCCACGTTCAGAAAATCCGGTTTCATCCCATGCTTATTCAGTCCCAGTCCTGCTGGCCTTGGTGAGCTCCCTATAGATCAGTTCCACTGTCACAGTGGGTGGGTGCACCCCTTGTGGTCCTGACTTCCTTGCTCATGCTCTCCCTCCTTCTGCTCCTCATTTGGATCTTAAGAGCTCAGTCCGGTGCTCCAATTTGGGTCTCTGTCTCTATCTCGATCCATCGCCAGATGAAGGTTCTAAGGTGATATGCAAGATATTCATCAGTATGCCTATAGGATAGGGTCATTTCAGGTTCCCTCTCCTCAGTTGCTCAAGGTACTAGCTGGGGACATCTCCCTAGACACCTGCGAGCCCCTCTAGAGTCAAGTCTCTTGCCAACCCTAAGATGGCTCCCTTAATTAGGCTTTATATTTCTCTGCTCCCGTGTCCACCCTTCCTTTATCCCAACCATCCCATTCCCCAAAGCTCCCCCCATTCTCCCCTTCTCATGTTTCTCACCCCATTTCCCCTTAGCCCCATGCCACCTCATCCCCAAGTTCCCAGGTTTTGCCCTGTAATCTTGTCTACTTCCCATATCCAGGTGGATGACTATTTTTTTTTGTAGTTCACCTTCTTATTTAGCTTCTCTAGGATCACAAATTATATGTTCAATGTCCTTTATTTATGGCTAGAAACCAATTATGAGTGAGTACATCCTATGTTCATCTTTTTGGGACTGGGATACCTCACTCAGGATAGTGTTTTCTATTTCCATTCATTTGCATGCAAAATTCGTGAAGTCATTGTTTTTTACCGCTGAGTAGTACTCTAATGTGTATATTCCACACTTTCTTCATCCATACTTCCATTGAAGGGCATCTAGGTTGTTTCCAGGTTCTGGCTATTACAAATAATGCTGCTATGACATAGTTGAACAAATGCTTTTGTCATATGATAGGAAGTTCTTTTTCTTGATTTACTGAATTGGACAGATAGTAACGTACCACGTTCTATTCTCACTTCGTCCCCTTGGGCATGGTCCCTGCCCTGGTTTTCAAAGATCAGTATAAAGCTAAGATGATGATGCTTATGATTTATTTTTCCATTTTCTCTACTGAACCCTAGTAGGCAAACTCAGAAATAAATAATCTTTAGTACCTATATGAGCAATCCTGAAACCAGTTTCAGGGCCCAGATGAGCAGATATTCTTATCCCTCCAGGAAAAACACAGAGATTAAGTGAAATAAAAACACCTTGTCCAGCATAATGGCCAATCTGTTAGTACTCAGAGTAAATAGAAATGTAGAAAGAAAGTCTTCATCTCTTGATGCTCTAAAAGAGAAATAAAATGTGAAGCTGAATGCTAAAAGTATACTACTGAAAATTTGTAAGTTTAATATATCCTTTGAAAATTTAATTAATAATTTTTCTCATGTGGGATTATTTTCTTTTCTGGACTGTTATAGTCTATTTAGTAAATGATTAAATTAATTAATGTGTCCCGCTCTTCCAATCAATTATTTCTACTTTGTAAAATAAAAATGTAAATCTCCCCTAATCACCTTCCCTTGGCACACATATAAAGGATATAATAAATCTTCTGTGGGTATGTGTGTGTGCGTGTGTATAGTGAAATTCATAAAGGGTTTCTGTGTGATTTGGTTGCCATTTTTCTCTGTTTTCAATTACTAGGCCTTGTAATTTGATGCACCAATGTTACTCAAGTTTTGCATGTTCTGACAAATTCTTCATTGCCTCTGTAAATGTTGTACATGTTGCCCTGCAGGAAATGTCCCTAATCCAGATATCATCTTCAATTTCTAAAAGATCTACAAATAAATGTTCTATCTAGAAATCAACTGTATAAATCAGAAGCCAACAATTGCAAATAACAAGCCAGACCAAACTGGATTTAGCAATAAGAAACTACTGCATTTTATCAGACAAAGTTATTTTCCTATTCTCTATTTTATTCTACTCTGAAATCTGCATCTTGTTTAATTTTTATCTTAGAGAAAAGCATTACAGGCCTCTCTTTTTTCCTGAAATACTGGTATTCTTCACAATGACATTCACTATAATTACTTAAATAATATCAAACCTAATGCATCTCATCTAACACATTCAATTAAATAATTGAAAAATGGATAAAGAACACACTCACACACATTGTACACACACAGGACATGAGTGAGTGCCAAACTATAGAATTAAGCAATTTCTGTGTGAAGTTGTAGTATGAATGGATACTATTTATGAAGCATAGTTTTCTGTAAAAATAGGCTCATATTGATTTTGATGACTTTACTATTTTCCACTCCAAGCATCTGGGGAATATTATTATTGAGTTAAAGCTCAGCATCTTGATACAAACAAGTGGCCTCAGTTCAGTAGCTGTGCCTGAACTCTTTTGAGTCAAAATACACTGGAACATAAATCTCAAAATAGGAAACATTCATCAAAGGTTTGGGGGTCCATTATTTTTCATTTTTATTCTGTATTTTCTGGTAAGGCTCAGCAAGGACATAAACAAACAAAAATTGTGGTATTTAGCAGAAAACAAACTATATCACCCTATTGTGTGATTCTTAACTTTATACTCTCAATTTCCTTGACACGAGGTCATGGCAACTGGATAGTATTATGCAAATATTAAATACATTTTAGGATGGCAATTTACATTAATGAATTAAGTATATATAATGTTTTATTATTAAAATAAATTATCTATGCCAGTATAATCAGTGATGCACAAATTTTACTTGGGTGAAAAGGGGTCATGAATGGAAACACACCTAAGAACCCTGCTGTAAAACATGCTTTCAGAGACCTGGTATAAAACTAATAGTAGTAGTAGCAGTAGTAGCAACAGCAGCAGTAGTAGCAGTAGCAATAGTAGTAGTAGTAGTGTATGTTTTCAAATTATCTATTTCTAATAAAAGGAAGGCATAAATTATAACTATTATGTATGTAAGAGATACAAAAGCCTCCTTTAGAAAACTCTTGGAAATGATGCGCTTTGTTGAATAATTCTCCCATTGCCTGTTGGAGCTCCTTAATACAATAGCCTTTTAGATACTGGTCCACTTTGGGTGTGTTCTCATGTTCTATAAATCCAGATGCAAAGCATACATGGGCCTCTTGGTTTCTGGATTCATTACAGGTCCCAGCACACACATTTTCTATCTCATTCATATGTAAATACTTTAGAAATAATGTTTGAAGAAGAAAGTTTTGCCTAGTTGGAGATTACAAATTGCTACTGAAAAAAAAATATAAAGAGGCCATTCTATCAATTATCTAAGTGATAAAATAGGTTTACAGAAAATTAGAACACACACACAAAAAAAAAAACACAAATCAGGAGAGATTTATTGCAGACTCTAATGACTTCCAAAGAGTTCTTGGAGACATTTCAAATCTATAGCCCACTGCAGGCATAAAACCTGATCATATACTTTATTTGAACAAAATCTTAAACTTATTTAAGACAAGGGCTCAAATAGTAACATGGAATTAAGAGGTGACACTGAGAAAGAATTGACTTTGACTGAAGAGAAATTACATGAGGCACATATGGATTGTGTGTGTGGATCTGAATCTTAACTGCATCCTGGTCATATTCCCCTACAGGAATTTTAATGGAGAGGGAAGATAGTATCTTATAATGGATCTTTTTGCCTTATAAACCAAGTAAAAATTATAATCTTATTCTGTAGGAAGTCTTACAGCTAGTGGTTTCCCACCTACTGGGGCGTGGCTTCTTGTGCAATATATATGCTGACGTGGAGCTTGCATCCAGCCTCTGTTCTGGCCTCTCTCTCTCTGTTCCAATTGTGGATTTTGGTTTCTGACCTCCGTTCCAGAAGAGGATTCTGATTTGTGAGTTTACTCCTAAATAAATCACCATTTATTTCTCAATTCTGAGCTAGCATGGGGTTTCTTTTAAGCATCCTTTCCACACTTGGTGCTCCCACGTGCTCAAGTAAACCCATGTAAAACGTGAGAGGGCTTGAAAAAGGAATTCTAGAAGAAAGCGAATATATAACGACTTTAAAAAAAGCCTTTTGTTAACACAGATGTTCACTGGCAGAGTGCCATAGCTCCTTTAAGAGAGATTTCCTGACTCAGCAGCCACTGCAGGAAAAAAGTGGCAGTTTTAAAATGCCAGCTTTCTGGGCTACGCTGCTAGCATGACCTCTGGATCTTTTGGGAGATGAAGGTAGGCAGAGAAGACAGAACTGAATTCTGGAAGGAAAAAAGCAGAGTCGGAGAGCCGCCATGGAGCTGCCAGAGTCAGACATGCTGAATCTTTCCCAGTAAGACACTGCCACATGGCGATGTACAGATTAATAGAAATGGGTTAAATCAAGATGTGACAGCCAATAAGAGGCTACAGCTAATGGGCCAAGCAGTAATTTAATTTCTACAGTTTCTGTGTGGTTATTTCAGGGCTAAACAAGCCGGGTGGCCAAGACAAACAAGCCTGCCTTCCTCTCTTTTGCAACAATCTTATGTGGAAAAAGTCTCTGAATTAAGTATAAAATGAAAATTGAGACTTTGTCAATTAGCAGGATAGACCCAACAAAAATTATATTACCTTTTACTAATGATGAAATTTAAAATAAAAATATGGGGAGACAATGAACTTGGCAAAGAGCTTGTACTAATACTTTTTGGAAAAGATTAATAACAGCTATCCCCAAAACAATAGAGTTAAACTTATAAAAAGGGTTAGTTAGATAATTTCTCATATTGTATGTAACATGCTAATAACTGGAGCTCCCACATCCTATACTAGTACAAATAAATCAGGAAAGGCAGGTTAATAATCAGAAGATTTAAGTAAAGTGGGAAAAAGTTCTTATGATTCTCTCCATAAGTCAGGATACATGCTATTCTCATGGTACTAAGGTATTTTAAAGAAACTCTCAGTATATTTACTGATTTGCAATATGCTGAAAGAGATGTTTTACATATTGAAACCACTGAATTTATACCAGATGATAGAGAATTGACTTCATTATTTACTCAGGTTCAAGATATAATCAGGAATAGACTTTCTCCCACATACATAACACACATCTGATCTCATACAGGTCTTCCAGATTCTCTAGCACAAGGTAATGCAGAAATTAATCAATTATTGATTAGAAAGGTGCTGTAGTCCTCAGCATGTTATTAAAAGTATGTCAATAGGAAAATTTTAAAAAACAAATTTTCTATTACATGGCAACAAATTAAGGAGGTTATACGGAGATGTCCTACTTGTTCTTCATATAATCAAATACCATTACCTGCAGGAAGTAACACAATGGTACTGAATGGAATAAAATTTGACAGATGTATGCGTTCCATCATTACTCCCATGACAGCTGAAAATAATGCTGGAAAATGATACACCCTCTCGAAACAAACTTTGTCCTTAGGACTAGGGACATCTTTAGGGTTGATTATAACTGGTATAGTGTTTGGGATGGAAATGAAGTAAGCTCAGGGATCTCAATAAAAAATGGGACAATAGGTACATCAGTGTGAGCTTATACTAAAAATAATAGTGAGTAATAGTGAATTTCTTGCGAGCTATTATTTTATACACAATTTATATTGGTATATTCATACAAATTCAAATTATATTTGTTATATTTAATATGCTCCTTGTTTTGTTTGCAATTATTTGTGCATTTATGAAAAGTTATTTTGTCTTATTGTATGCAAGCATGCTTCTACCTCTTGAGATATTTTGTATATTGATGCAATTTTAGGATATGTTTATCATATAGCACTATACATTTCTACCTCTGATCAAGATGCTTATAAATTGTTTACATTTTGAGGTTATTGTCATCATTTGATGCACATTTGTTAAAATTGCTTAATATTTTTTTTAAATATGAAGCCTTAGTCTTTAAGCCATATAGGTATTAAGAATCATCAAACACAATCTAACCTTAAGTCGAAAAAATTATATGAATACGTGATCATCAGCAACTTGGAATTATGCATAGAGAACTTAGAATATGCAACTTAACACATAAGACCAAAGTAACTCAAGTGGACAGAAGGCATTGACAGGTGAGACTGTGTATTTCCTTTCACTGAAAGTAGTTTAAGTAGGCAGATTTTCCTCTTGCTCAACATATACTCAATGCAGCATTCAAGGAAACTGTGTTGTACATATGAATCCGTGGTGTCTCTTTTAGTCTTCTGACTTGACCTTGACCTCTGCAGCAAAAGAATTATCAGCATTTGCACTTGGTCGCTTTCTAATTTCAGAAACTGGTTCAGCTGCATTTTCTTTCATTTGATAGAAAAACTGTACGCCAGGCTATTTTTACCTACTTCCAAATATTGACTCTGAGTCAGGGAACACACCATACCCTTGGGATAGAGAAGAGGACAGAGATATTGAAGCTCAAGCAACTTCAAGCCACATATAAACATAGACTAAATATGTGTGCTGAGTCAGTGTGATTGTTCCCCTGAGCCACATTACTGGAAGAGTCTAAATGGAGATAGCAGTGGCCTGATTCCTATGTTTCCTTCTACCTCAAGCAACACAAATGTCTGTGCTTGGAAACCAGTGCAGATTTTTCAAATGCACCCTGCTTGGCAGGAGTTTCCATATTTTGTCTAAAGAGATAAAAGGAAAATTCCATACTGGAAGTATTCACTTTATATTTTTATAATCATTCAATGATACACTCATTTCTACTCATTGAGGTAGGAAATGCTGCTTTCTTTCCACAGTAGTGAGGGTCTGTATTTTAAACATCACACAATTAACTTCTGCTAGATAGTGAGGGCTAGTATATATGTCTTTATTTTAAATATTTATATTTATTCTTTGGGAAATTCATGAAAAGGACTTTTATCATGTTTTTTTTTCTGGTCTCACACTCCTCCAACATGCTCTACCATATTCATACCGATAAAAATTCATTTTACTTCTCTCTCCACAAGCACACAAGTAAAAAGAACACACATTCATGCACATGTGTGTGTACACACATGCATACACATATACATACAAACATGGAGTCTGGTTTATGTTGAAAACTACTGAGTATGGTCCTGCAGTGTTATATTATTGATATGCATAGTATTGCTGCATTGAAGTCTTTCCTCTAAGTCATGTTATAAGTTAACATTATCAGTATGAAATATGTCCAGTAAAGTAACAAATAACCTGAAGGTAATCTATTTCTCCAATAGATTATTTTTTCACTTTTTAATATAAATCTGATCACACTTAACCTGAGAGAAAAGAAAGTGGGAAATAGCCTTCAATGAATGGGCATTGGAGACCATTTCCTAAATATAATATCAGTTGCACAGACAATGAGAGCAACAATAAATAAATGGGACCTCCTGAAACTGAAAAGCTTCTGTAAAGCAAAAGGCACAACCAATAAGACAGAAAGGCAGCCTACGGAATGGGAAAAGATCTTTACCAACCCTATCACGGACAGGTCTTTAACAACCCTACTCATTCTCAAAATATATAAAGAACTCAAAAATTAGATCAAAAGCTGGGCGATGGTGGCGCACGCCTTTAATCCCAGCACTCGGGAGGCAGAAGAAGGCGGATTTCTATGAGTTCGAGACCAGCCTGGTCTACAGAGCTACTTCCAGGACAGGCTCCAAAGCCACAGAGAAACCCTGTCTCAAAAAACCAAAAAAAAAAAAAAAAATTCGATCAAAATCCCAAATAATCCAGTTTAAAAAAATCGGGTGCAGATCTAAACAGAAATTTCTCAACAGAAGAATCTCAAATGGCTGGAAGACACTTAAGGAAATGTATAATATCCTTAGCCATCAGACAGGCAAATGTAAATCAAAATGATTCTGAGATACCATCTTACACCTATTAAAATGGTAAGGTAAAAAAACTCAATGATATCTTATGATGGAGAGGATTTGGTGTAAGGGGAACACTTCTCCATTGCTGATGGGAATACAAACTTGTACAACCTTCTGGAGATTAGTATAGTGGCATCTCAGAAAATTGGGAATGAACATACCTCAGGAACCAGCAATACCACTCTTGGGCATATACTCAAAGTATACCTTAATAGCTTCTATTGATATGATTATTTTCTGGTAAATCATATATTAAGCTGGACACACCAAAGAAATGATTCCAGAATTGGGTTTTTAACATATGTGTTATCCACAGAAAATTGTTAACATATAAATAGATACCATAATACAATGTAATAAGAACTAATAAAATAGTTCAAGCTTCTGTGAAATATTTTACTTAGTAGATAATATCCCCTGAAGCTCTTCCATTTAGCATTCTAATATAAGAAATTTGGAGAAAGTATTTGGCCAAAAAAAGGCTAAACTCATTCAGGAAGCATGTCTTTGAAACAGGTGTAAACCATTACAGAAAACAATAACCACTATAAATGAAGAATTATGGTACCCAGTCCTAAGAGATACACCTATAGAACAACTTCCTCACTTATGGCTAAGTGCACATTTTAGAAAAAGAGGTGGAAAGATTATGAGATTCAGAGGATCAGAATGTGCATTAAGGTTGTGTCTTCTAGTAATGCGAAAAGCTACATCCAAAGTATCACCAACATGACTGCAGAAACATGAATGAACAAGGAAAACAATAGACATGCCAAAATGGGTAGAGAAAAAAATCACAAGCTTTCAGTTCTAGAAAAAAAAAAATGTAGGAAACTAAGAAATGGGAAGAGTGAGTGAAATAGTCTTGCCCATGAAAGAATACATAAACTAATTATCCAGTAGCATTTGGCATGCCCTGAAAACATACATAGTAGTAACATTATACAGACTAATCAGGTTATATTTGGAAGTATATGTGTACATTTATTCATATACATATGCATCCAACACTTAATGGGGGAAACGACCGTGATTTTGAAAGAGAGAAATGAGGTATATGGCAGTGTTTACATGAATGGAAGAAAGGGAAGGGAGAAATGGTGTAAAAAACTATTATTATCTCAAAACTGTATTATATGTGTTTTAGAGAATAAATTAATGAAAAATTTCCATGGCTACAGTAGTGACAATTCTTATAAAAGTCAATGAAGTTAAGGTATCATTATATTATGTGCTTATGCTTATCCTAAATAAATAACTCGATGAAGGTTTTAAAGATATCTGATTAATGTCTAAACACAAGCAAATCCAAACATGTTAATTAGATGTCAGTTGTTTTTGCAAAAGTAAAAACAAACACTTATAATGGTAATTGAAGTTGAACTTGCTTTGATTATTTATTAAGTCTGGTTTTCAAACATGTTAATTATTACAGCTGAAGTAACCCCATTTAGTATTCAAGTGGTTCCATTAGCCCACCACTACGTTGCTGAATAGGGACTCCCTGCAAGTTGGTTTAGCTTGAGTATATTTACTGACAACTGCTAGATATATTTAATGACTTGTTTCTGGGACAGCTACTTGAGTGGATAGCCACCTGGAGAATAATGATTTGAAAGAAGTAAAATAAAGGTAATTGGGCAAAAGATGCTTGCATCCACTATGGATAAAAACCCAATACAGAAAATCACAGCACAAACTTTGTTTCACAGCCTTCAGGGAAGATTGATCTCCAGGGACAATCTTTTCAATTATACCAAGTCAGAGTCAGCTACAGTCCTACATTCTTTCTGAACTTTTACAGTAGAAAACCTATCTAGACTTGATAATTCTTCTTTCATGTGTCTTTCCTTGGTCAGAAAATGTGATGTTTGAATTCTATGCCTCCATGTCCTAGAATTCAAATATCAAATATCACTTCTAGAATATACACATAATATATATATATATATATATATATATATATATATATATATAATCACTCCATCACTTCTGCCTTACATAATGAAAGCAATAGACTGTGTAAAAAGTTCTTGATGTTTTTCAACCAAATCTTAGTTCTAGTCATAGCTACCTTATCAACCACATCCAATATAGACATATCTTAGGCATGAAAATGCAAGTCACATTAACTATTTTTCAGAGAGTTGTAACATATTCAGGTCTCCCTCCTTTGTTATGACAGCATTAATTGGTTACCCAAGACTTAATTACAAAAACACTATCTGGTCCTTTTGTTTTGCTTATCATTTTAATTCTTAAAATAGCACTATGGGTTAGAAGATATATTTCAATTATATAGAAAATAATTAGTCACAGTTATGTGTTACTTATAAAAATTTGAGAATGGCATCTTGAAACCAATCTTACTTGTCAAGAAATGAAGATGAAACAGGCCTTTTCTCATATTACAGTAGTTAAATGTCTTGACAGGAGTCAAATAATCCTAGGTAGCAAATTAAATTTCATGGGCATTGTTTATTGTTTTCCTCACATGCCCAATAAACACATTATTTCACCTTATAACCCATGATCCCTACCGTTTTCTTCCAAACATTTGCAGGAATGTTTTTCCCATTAGGTCCTAGTCACAGGATAATTTGAGAACATATAATAGTTTTTGCTGAAATAATGTTCCAGCATAGATTATCCCTATATATTAAATGCTTTGCCAAAATAGAGCTTAACAGTTTTATGTAGCTTTTAGTTTGTGTGCTGGTTGCCTTTTATTATTGTTACAAAATGTTCAGAAAAGAATATAAAGAAAAATTTATTTTAACTGTTTCAAAAGGTTGTCATCATCAACACAAACCCCTTTGTTTTGAGTCTGTGATGAGGCAAGGCATATGGCAGTGGGGTTGTGGTTTAGAGTAGATTTGTTGATGTTAAGGCCAACAATAAGAAGTCTAGAGCAAGATATCTTTAAAGATTCCTCCCAGTAATTAACCTTTTCTAGCAAGGCACCACTTCTTCCCAAGTTTTCCAAAACCTCCTAAAATATTATTAAGGGATGAGGCCAAAGTGCTCAACATTTTCAAATCATGAAAGAAAAGTGTCTTACATATTTTGAGCAATAAGCTGTTATTAAGTGGGTAGCTCATAGATATTTCCCATATTAAAGATTATCTCAGATATTTTAATGTGTTAATCTCTATAAACAGATTTTTAATATATGTAACATATAATCACAGATAAATACATATTTAAATATAATGTTTCCTTTATGGGTAATATTTTAGTACAAAATATTTCGAAAGTGAGTTTAATTAAAATGATTTTGTAAAGGCAGAGATGTAACAAAAATTTAATTTTATTTATTTATTTATTTTTTTTTTTTATTAAAGACTTCTGTCTCTTCCCCACCGCTGCCTCCCCTTTCCCTCCCCCTCCCCCAATCAAGTTCCCCTCCCTCGTCAGCACAAAGAGCAAACAGGGTTCCCTGTCCTGTGGGAAGTCCAAGGACCACCCACCTCCATCCAGGTCTAGTAAGGTGAGCATCCAAACTGCCTAGGCTCCCACAAAGCCAATACGTGCAGTAGGATCAAAACCCATTGCCATTGTTCTTGAGGTCTCAGTAGTCCTCATTGTCCACTATGTTCAGCGAGACCAGTTTTAACCCAGACTTTTTCAGACCCAGGCCAGCTGGCCTTGGTGAGATCCTTATAGAACATCCCCATTGTCTCAGTGTGTGGGTGCACCCCTCGTGGTCCTGAGTTCCTTGCTCGTGCTCTCTCTCCTTCTGCTTTGGACCTTGAGGTTTCAGTCCGGTGCTCCAATGTGGGTCTCTGTCTCTGTCTCTTTTCATCGCCTGATGAAGGTTAATGTTCAGGAGGATGCCTATATGTTTTTCTTTGGGTTCTCCTTCTTATTTAGCTTCTCTAAGAACCCGAATTATAGGCTCAATGTCCTTTATTTATGGCTAGAAACCAAATATGAGTGAGTACATCCCATGTTCCTCTTTTTGGGTCTGGCTTACCTCACTCAGGATAGTGCTTTCTATTTCCATCCATTTGCCTGCAAACTTCAAGAAGTCCTTGTTTTTTACTGCTGAGTAGTACTCTAATATGTATATATTCCATACTTTCTTCATCCATTCTTTAGTGCATCCATCTTTAATCTACAGGCCCATAGTATTCAGCAGACTTTTCCATGAAGCAGGAAATTTCAAAGACAATTCTGTCTGTTTTGGATGTTTGCCACTCAGTTTCCTCTGTGCCCTGCAAAATGCCTAGCAGACACTTTCATGAAGCAGGAACTCCAAAGGATCATCACACCTTTAGGCAAGTTTAATCAGTATTTCTCTGTGGGTCATGTATGTTCAGTTCATCAAGCAGTCTAGGCAAGAGCAGTTTCTTGCACAAATGGCTAACCAACTCCATAAGGAGCCTCTTCAATGCCCATTTTCCTCTTGAAGTAATTGGTACTACCAGGAGAAGATGTGTCTTATCATGAAAAGCCTTCTTTATATATTTTAAATTCCTTATTCTGAAGGTGTTTGAAAGATTTAAAAAATACCTATCTATATAAAATACATCTCTGTAATCTAGAAAACCTAACTATCCTGACTACAAGCTTGGGTATTATAGATGACTATCTATTAACCTATATTTCTTAATTATACATTATATTTTTAAATGGGCTGCACAAACACAATAACTTAATCAAGATCAGAAATACATATACACAGTATAACAAAATTGATCTTAAATTTGTATCAATAAACCAAGATCCATACCAAAGTATCCATCTCTATAGCATATCCCCCTTTTAAATATAAACAAACATTTATAAACAATATTTGGAAATATGGGCATAGTTCTCCAGACTACTTCCTGACACTATTAATCAGGCCTCTCATGGTGTTTCCCGTATGCTAAGTTCATCTCAATCAGCAGTTGGGTGAAGTAATTTTGGGGAGGTGTTCTTGGCAACCTTTCAGGGAATCTTGGTCCATCAAATCACATTAGCCTGGAATGAATCAATAGGGTCTTCTCCTCAGGTGGGGCTGTATGGCTTCTCTTCGACTCTGCCCTTCTTTCTCCCAGTATTCAGTTTAGTTTTCTCTGCCTAGCTCTGTTCTACCCTATCATGCCAAGCCAGTTTTCTTCATTCCTTAATGGTAATCACAGTGTACGGAGGGGAACCCCACATCAATATGCCATTCTCTAAAAGATATTATAAAAAGAAGGTAAGTTCAGGGAGACATTTTTAGCATACTATTAAACAATAAGAAAGGAATATAATAAATGTCATATTTTAGACTTGTTTATGTATGTGAGGGTACAGACATGTATGAAAAGATGGCAAAAATCACACCAAATACTGTGTGCTCCCTAAAAAGATTTTATTCATGGAATAATTATCCCATGGATAAGGTTGCAAAAGAGAAGCCTTTAAAGTCAGAACCATAGCTTCACTAGGCTACCGTCATTGACTTGTTCAGTTGAACAGTGCTGTTCTATGAAATGGAGCAGCTAGGATTCACATGTAGTGCTTGGAGTATAAAGGACATCCATGGAAACTTAGCACCTATTTAGTACCTGTATCATGCCTAACACTTAGTCCCCAGAGTTGAAGAGAGCTCTGTTTTCTGTAATGAAATGATGATAACATAAAGGATTCATGTTTAACAGGAAAGAGGGCGTGGTTAAGAAGACAGTAAGAAATGGGCTTGAGTTGTATAATTTAGTAGACATGTAAACATGACACTTTTCCGTTTCATTCAAATTTTAAGTATTGCCAAAACAAGTTACTCACAAACATTCACACACCATAGTCTACTGAGCTGATACATAGACTTCTCTCACCCTGTGTTTCTGATTTAAACACCAGGCTAGGTATTAAATAACACCATTTCAAAAGAAATATTGAACCCTTGGCTTCCTTTCATGGAAAACCTGAATTCATTATATATAAGCTAAAGAGAAAAAAAGGAGTTGTTTTTCTTTCAGAACCTCTGAATACATAACAAGCTGATTTTCTCTGTGTTAACTCATCTTTAAGAAATAATGCATGCCCAAAAGCTGGCAAGAATTACAGCTATGACTTTAACTCTTATAAGGGTTAACTGTGGAGAATGGCACATATTAATATGGCAGTTTCCTGATTTTTCTTTAAGAAATAAATCAAGCTAGTAAACTACAAAAGCATCAATAGCAATGCAAAGACTTAGAAAGAAGCTAAAAATGACATACAATTTACTGTATAACTTTCACATTTTATCCATTATTTAATTATAAACTAATGTGAGAATATTTCCTTCTACTATAACCAAGTCTTTGAATTGAAATAGGAACTAATCCATATTTTATTGAATTATTGTTAATATTAAAGCCAATAATCTAAGTCAAAAACACTTTATGAATTATAATGAATAAATAGACTTTCTTTAGGGTAATATCTAACTCATAATAGGCATTTAAAATAAATTCTGAATGAATGAGTTAATTTATTAAAGGTTTTACACAAATAGTATATCAATTATTACTTTTAGAGGAGACAGCTAGTTCTGTAGGAAAAGTGCTTACTCCATAAGGATGAGGATTTCAGTTTTTCCCAGAAGCCTGTATTAAAACATCAAATGTACTGGGCTAGATTATCATTCCAACAGCTGGGAAGAAGAGACAGCACATATATGGAACATTAAGAAAATTTTAATTGTGGAATTAAGACAGAAGAATATTTAACCATACTGCTCTATTTGGGAAGAGGAATTACTCATGTTTGTATCACTGGATTAAAAATTCAAATTGCAAATGAACCAAGGGTGATAGAGTCATTGAAAAAATATTAAAGTTTATTTTGAAGAAAAAATTGACATTTTAAGGATGTTTGATAATTAAAAATCTTTGATTTATTGTATTGGGGGTCTTCCCAATAACATTTTGCATGGATGAACAGGAATAAGGACATCTTACAGGTGGCATACTTAGACATAGACACTGACTGAAAAAGCATGGGATAAAACCGGACTCTCTGAACATGGCCGACAATGAGGGCTGATGAGAAGCCAAGGACAATGGCATGGGGTTTTGTTCCTACTTCATGTTCTGGCTTTGTGGGAGCCTAGCCAGTTTGGATGTTCACCTTCCTAGACCTGGGTGGAGGGGAGAAGACCCTGGACTTTCCACAGGGCAGGGAACCCTGACTGCTCTTCAGACTGGAGAGGGAGGGGGAGAGGAGTGGGGGGAGGGGGAGAGGGGCAGGAGGAGGGGGAGGGAAATGGGAGGCTGGGAGGAAGCAGGGATTTTTTTTTCAATAAAAGAAAAATTTAAAGACAATATTCACCAGGCTAAGGAAAGTATCAAATATAAAGAAAGTGCATTACTGCTGTTGTCTTTAACTGATAAGTGAAAGTGAAAAGTTTTAATGTAACTGAGACTTTACTTATTTAATTTAATTTGTATTGTCTATTTATTCCATAAAAATAATACTCTTAAGAAGCATGGAGCATAAATAATTTGTTGAATATCAATATTTTCTATTCATGCTACCTCACTTATTACCCTTATGTGCAGTGCTATAAGCACAATTACTAAATAAACAAATAAGGAATTTTATAAATGCTTTTAAAGCAGCATACTTATAATTGCATAAAATATAGTAGGAAGGAAGTCTGATTCAAAAAAATTATAATCCTTTTACCTTTATCAAAGTTGCTCCAGCATCTCCTATAATCTCCATATATGCACTTGTAATCTATGGTTTATGATGAAGAAGAGGGTATTTCATTTTAAAACACGTCCATGGTGATAAAATGTAAGTCAGAGGAGGCCATGGGGGAATTGAACGTGTAACTAAACATGCTGGTAAATTAGATATTTGTCAAACCAGTATCTAGAGGCATGAAAATGTTGTTTGTTTTCCTGATATGTCTATGCAATTGAAAGCATCCTCAGATCTTCCAGTATGTTATTAGTTGAACAGGAAGTTTTCATAACTAATAAAAAGTGCTCAGGAGCTTAGTGCATGTTCCATTAAAATTAAAATACTGATTTACTACGTTCTTTAGAAATTCTAGAGGACACAAGTTGAAAAGCTTTCCTAAGAAGAAACTCCCCCAAGACAGCCACCAAATCACAGGGAAAACACTGGAATAATGCTATACTCAGCAAAGCCACTGACAGAGCACTGAGCTAATAATCGTACTGTGTAGTCTTGAAAGCTCACCAGGAAAAGAAGATGTATAGAATGACCCATGTGTTTGTGACCTGAGACCTAAGATTCACCTGAGGGTACATGGTACTAAAAGTGAACAATGCTGCACAGAAAAAAAAACAAATCCAGGTCTTTATTAGCTGTAGATCATGCTTATGTTGATAAGGCATCAGGTTCCTTCATATAGGAGCACACAGATAATTTAAACTACTGTGCTGGTGCTAGGTCACCTGGGAAAGCAAAGGATTCTTTTAACCACAAAGCCATCTCTTCCCCCACAGTTTTTTAAGCAAAGATATTTCTTGTGTATGCCATGAATGCTAATGCCAGATGATCTACACAATGATCTGCCTGTAATTGTGAGGTCATGTCATTCTCTGGAATTCCTTTCATTCTTTTTATAATATCCTAAAAGTATTCTGTTCTTCGAATGTTCACATCTCACACTCTTGACTTGAAGAAGATATTTTCACTGTAGAATAGGTAAGGGAAATGTGGTGCATTTATACAATGAAGTACTACACAGCAGAAAAATACAATGACGTCTTGAAATTTGCTGGAAAATCGATGGAACTAGAAAACATCATGTTGAATGAGGTAACCCAGAACTACAAATATCATATGTACTCAATCATAAGTGGCTTGTACACACAAAGCAAGGGGAACCAGCCTACTAGTTACAATCCCAGAGATCCTAGACAAAAAGAGGACTCTAAGAGAAACATACATGGATCTAATCTACATAGGAAATAGAAAAAGACAATATCTCCTGAGTAAATTTAGAGCATGGGGATCATGGGAGAAGGTTGAGGGGAAGGGTGGAAGAAGGCAGGGGAGTGGAGAAAAACATACAGTTCAATAAAAAAATAAAGAAAAAAGGAAAGAAATCAGAAAAGAAGCCATTTAGTCAGATCAGAATTGTTAACACTTTCATCCAATACGTAGCCTGACCTTGTACAATAGAGTTAAGTTCACGTATCAATTATAGTGCTTAATACTATTCCACCAAATGTAAAAAAAAATAGCCTTCCCTTCATCCTACTTATTGGCAGCATCACATTGACAGGGCTTTTTCTTCAAAAGCTTCAAAAGTGTGTTTCAGCTTTTTGTGTGTATGTTCAGTTTCCTTTAATTAGCAGCAGTTCCCACTATCCTAACAGAAAACAAGAGGTTTTCAAATTAGAATTATGTTTCCAAACTGTTCTTCCCTTTTCTATTTCAATGATTGAGTCTATGGATATAGTTTGCATTTATTTTCAGCATCTTTTTGTACTGTTTTCCCACATGGCTGTTTTATGTCCATCTCAGTGAATGCTAAAAATAATAGACACAAAGCACAAGAAAGAATTGCAGCTTAGTAAGAAGCATAAAATTAAGAAAGATTGACAGGTGGCTCCCCATTTTAATACATAACAGAAAATGTGTTCTTCCCTGGCCATTGCACAATCTTGCACACATAATCTCAAAGCACAGAGCACATCTATCAGCAATAATTTCATGGAAGCAAGCTCTAGCTAATATGTGCAGAATCTTATATTATTTTATCAAACTGTCTTTGTGTAATTAGGCTGTCTGCAAGGCTGGGTATATAAATTAAGCATCTAATTTATCTTGACTGGCCTCTGGATTGCTTGATCAGTCTATTCTGCTTCTGTGCCTCTTTAGTTAATGCCAAGTACTGCAAAGGGCCTTTTGGCCATAGGAAGTGGGAAGATGCAGGAATTCCCTTCAAGATCACAGGCAATTTCAAATTTACTCATGACTGGCACTGGGCAGTGTGGGTACCATTAATTCTAATGACAGTGATCTTCAGGGTGAGCATAACTGATGTATCTAGTGACAGCTCACTTTGTGTTGCTGTTGGTGAATAATAAATTACCAAAAGTCAATCTGTAAAGAAAGGCTTACTAACAAAAATCAAATTTAAATAAATTTATATTTATTTCCCTTCAATACCATTTCTCCTAAGGCCACTTCTCAATAGCACCAAAATGTGTACATCTCCAAGGGGCAAGTTACACAGCTATTCAGTCTTGATAAAAACAAACTAACTCCTGTAGCCATAATCATTCCTCAAGAGCATTTAATTTGTTGGCTCTTGCATTATTGCTATCAAAACAAAATCTTGCAGCTTTATTGGAATACATAAATCTCTTTGATTTAAGCACACTTTATCTCTCTTTTTCTCAGATGAATTTGAAATGATGCAGAGTTAAATTTTTATGGAGTGATTTCTGGGGAGAAAGGCTGACATAATTTTCAGCCTGGGACTTTCTGTTCTGCTGACAACTCAGAAAGTTTAAAGAAGTGTTGCTTCTGATAGCTTTGTCTGAGTATATTCATTCTTTACTGGTGAATGCACAGCCGGAATAGTTGTGCGTTCAACTGAATGTGAGTAGACTAGTAGTTATGTGTCTTCTTGTCTGAGTATAGAATGGGATATTGAGATAATGAGTTTCATGAAATAAGGTATTTTGAACTGTAGTTGAGATATAAATTTTTGCTCTTACTAATAATCTACCCTACTTTTGGAAACATAGTAATCTATGACTCCCATCTTTATCATGACTTCATCGCAATTTCCTCGATTTTACCTCATACATTCCACAGGTTGTGTGGAATTGTCATATTTGAGACATTGCCTGTCCAAATAACGAAGGTTGGTTGAGAAACAACATCTCAATTCTGAAATCACCTTGTTAATATTAGAATAGTAATCTCACATGATGTTTTAAAATTTTTTTTTACTAGAAATGAGAAGGCATGTTGTATTTAAATATATTTTCCATTTAATGGATGATTGGATTATGGGACACAAATTTATTTTTTGTAGATTTGTGCTTTCATGCAATGTTTCTGGTTGTCAAATAATAAAAGTTTTTTTCTAGAATTATATAGATATATAATATGTGTGGAGTGTAGAAGATACGAGGATTTGAAAAGGCAGAGATTGGCTAAAATCTCATAGATTAAAAACTATCACTATATAAACATAAACTGTTCCAAAGCTACAGTTACATTATATGAAATTATATAAAAAAGCAGAGCTTAAAAGTCCACTATAGATCATTACGTCTAATGACTAATATTAGAAACTGAAACTTATAATGGAAAGATTACCTCCCAAATCATGAATCAATTTGTAACAAATTTAGAGCTTAAGTATTAGCTTAATTTTAACATTGGAGCCTCCTTCATTTAACTTTTATTTATTTATTCATCATCGTATCTACCACTTTGTGAGTGACTAACATTCAAAGATGTTAGGTGAAAACAGATATAATCTCTGTTTTTATTCTACTCTGGGAGCCAAACATTTATCAAACAGTCACTCAAATAAAACAAAGTTAATGGTATTGAACAGTAATGAGAAATTAAGTAAAGGATAAAAAAGAGAAAGGAATAGCTTTTGTTAGTTTATGGAAAGAAAAATAAGTTCATGATGATGAATCAACTTTTTTAGAAACGTAATTTGAGAATTATCTCAGGAAAAATTCCTTCAGAAAAGCCATCTCTGACTTTCCAAGGTAAGACAAAATAATAGTTGTACTATTTGCAATTACCACTTCATATTTAAATGTTCTGCCTTTCTTGCAATGTCTTGAGCTCATTGATGACACATGTTTGAATCATATTGTGATCATATTGTGATTTTATACAGGGCACATACCATGTTTTTTTTTTTCTCCCAAGCTAGAGGACAAAGAAGGACAGAAGAGTAAGTGTGGAAAGGCATTTACACCTTGAGATGTACAGAATATTTATTTTCTTTAGATTGCTTCATTTCAGCAAAGTTAGTTAGCTGTTACTTGCAAATAGACAGCATCCCACTTCAAGTTAAAGGACAGAAACTTTCAACATCAACTAGCCACCCATCTTGGTGTAGAGGCACAGATTGTTTAGACATGAGGGAGATCTCTTAGCATCTGTCAACCACAAGGTGCATGAGATATTATATAGCTGATATGAAAGAATATTTTGTGGAGTATCTGTGCAGTTTGAATCTCATTCATTCACTAGGGTATTTGTTGACCAATACATAGTTTATTGGATTTCTTCAGTGATCTTGTACACTGTAAAGCTTTACCCTCCATATTGATTTACTAAAATACGGATTGGCCAGGAGCTAGGCAGGAAGAATAGATGAAACAAACAGACTAAGTAAATTCTGGGAAGTGGAAAGGCAGAGATGTAGTCACCAGCCAGATGCAGAGGAAGCAAGATGAGAATGCCTCACTGAGATAAGGTACCAAGCCACGTAGATAAGAATTATGGGTTCTTTTAAGTTTTAAGAGCTAATTATTAAATAAGCCTGAGGTAATAGACCAAACAGTTTATAATTAATAGAACCCTCTGTGTGTTTCTTTGAGACTGAATGCTAGGCAGGACAGACACTTCTGTCTACACTTCAGTCGATCGTTGCCTGCACTTTCACTCTGCTTCCTCAGAAAATACTTTTGCAAAGCCACTTCTTATATTCTACTTGTATCTTATGTTTCGATTTCCCATACTGGTGAGAAGGAAAGGGCAAATAAATTGAAGTAGTAAGTAAAATAAATCAGAAATTATAATAAGATCTCAAAGAAGATTTCAAAGAGTCCATTACTAAAGAAATAACTATTGTCAATAAAAAAAAACTAATGATCGTCAAAGAAATAAGATGAAATTCAGGTTAAGAAAACTATGAAATAAGGATACAGATTGAGATATAAAGAATATAGGATCAGAATCTGACCACTAGGTTTCAAGTATGACAGAGTCAGAACATGGGAGTTATCAGTTTGTGGTACTTTAAGCCTGCAGAAAAGACCTTTCTAATACACCTGGATTACTTATGCCATAGGTGAAAACAAGAGCCAAATGAAGAGTCATGCTTTTAATAAAAGTTTTTTTATAAGTAACAGGATTGGTAATTACTTAAACAGCATTAGTAAGAGGTTTGCTGTGAGGAATAAATTGCAGATTTGTGCAAGAAAAAGGGTAAATCTTAAAATTGCATACATATAGGTTGTTTGCAGGACCTGGATATTACAAATAATGCTGCTGTGAACATAGCTGACCAACTGTCCTTGTGGTATGATCCATCACTGGTTCTTTCGGTAGGTTGATTCCCAATTTTATGACATTTCCAAATTGGATGTGCAAATTTGCAACAGTAGAGGAGTGTTCTCATTACACATTCTCTACAACATAAGCTGTATAGATGCCACTTAACTGAAGAAGGGATTTAAAAAAAACGTGGTACATTTGCACAAAGGAGTATTACTCAACTATAAAAAAACAATGACATCATGAAATTTATAGGTAAATGAATGGAGCTAGAAAAAAATCATCCTGAGTGAGGTCACCAAGACTCAGAAAGATAAACACAGTGTATACTCACTCATTAGTGGATGTAGATGTGAAGCAAAAGATAACCCAACTACAGTCCACCATTCCTGAGAAGTTAGGTAACAAGGAGAATCCTAAGGGCGATATATGGATCATCCTAAGAAGAAAAAATACATGAGATCTCTTGAGTAAACTAGGGTTGGAGTTGGATCTGAGAACGTGAGGGAATGGGACTGTAGAGTTGGTTGAGAGAGGGAATTGGAGAGCAATAAAAGATGTCTTGATAGAGAGAGCTGTTATGGGATTAGGGAGAAACCTGGTGCTAGGGAAATTCCAAGGAATCCACAAGAATGACCACAGCGAAGACTCCTAGCAATAGTAGAGAGGGTGCCTGATCTGGCCTTTCCCTAGAATCAGATTGGTGAATACCCTAAATATTATCATAGAGTCTTTATCTGTAATTAATAGAACCAGATGCAGACATCCACAGCCAACCATCTGGCTGAACTTAGGGAGGCAATTAAAGAGAGGAAGGAGGGATTATATAAGCAAGTGTGTGTGTGTGAGGGTGTCAAGATCATGAAGGGTAAATCTTTAGTGACAATTTAACTGAGATAGTAGGAACTCACAAACTCTAGTCCGACACTTGTGGAACATGCATGGGACCGAATTCGACCCTTTGCATATAGGAGACAGTTGTGTACATTGGTCTATCTGAGGGGCCTCTGGCAGTGGACCAGGATCTATCCCTGGTTCATAAGCTAGCTTTTCAGAGCCCATTTTCTATGCCTTGCTCAGCCCTGATGCAGCAAGGAAGGGCTTGTTCCTGCCCCAACTTAATGTACCAGGTTTTGCTGACTTCCCATGGAAGGCCTTTACTAAGAGTGGGTGGGAGATGGGTTGTGGTAGAGGTGGGGGGCTCAGGAGGAAGGGTAGGAGGGAGAACTATTATTTGAATATAAAATCAATAAAAATATTTTAAAAATCACATTGTCATACTGGAAGAAACAATATAGAAACAACTATAGTAAAATGCTACACATGTAAATTTAAAATGCATACATTGAAATAACCTTAGAAATTGCATGCGTAGAAGGATGATAGACAGTTAAATTTTGAATAATTACCACAGGAAATAGGAAGCTGTATAGGAAGAGCAGGAAAACAAAACAGAACTAGAACAACAGAAACAGAGGCCAAACAAGAGGTAACTTGTATAGACCAATGACATGGCGTGCTCCCAAGGATACACACAGCCCAGTCTTCCTCTATATCAATGTTCCTTCTGAAATTTTTTGTTGAAAACTGGGGACAGATAATAGTTATGTTAGTTCAATTATTTTGATTATTTTTTCCACTGACACAAACACAAAGTAGGAAACTGACATACGTTCAGAAAAAAAAAAGGAGAGTTGAAAATCCATAGCTCTATGGATTGCCATGGTAAAATGATCATAGCTACTGATCAATAATCCACATAAAACCTCAGCTGCACTTTATCCAGTCATCATTGTGGGTAATCAGTACCACCTCATTTTTAAAGCAGAACAGTGGTAACCAGAATTAATCCAGAACCAAAACTGAACAGGAATGTTAAAATAGGATAAGATCAGATTAATGAAATTATTCATTTGTTAGTGACAAAGCTAACTTCTCTCAGAGGATTGGCATGGTGTATTTGAGCTTGGATGATTTTTAAATATTGTTATTTTTCACACACAATATGATATTTAAATATGTGCTTCTGAAATATACTCCTTTTCTTTGTAGTGTTTAGGATACTCAGATGCACAGTGTAACTTATCACTTCTTAATTTGCAAATAATTGAACCACTTAAAATTTTTCAGAGGACAAAATTCTGTTTTTTTTTTTAAATTGTAAACAGCTAAAAGTTTTTGCAGTGCTCAGACCTTTGGTTAAGATTTCAAGTAATGTTTTAATAGCTTTTGCTGACTGCAGTAAAGCATTATTGATAGTGTAAAATTATCTGTCTGCAAATCTGAAAAAAACTAAAGGGATTTGTTTTTACAAATGACACTTCTGTTACTGTCACTTTTATACATAATATTCAATACAATCACACACTAGATAGTTTTTAAAGTTAATAAAAATGAACTTACATTTTGTCTTTAATTGAAATTATATGATAAAGACATCTTATGTCTACAAAGGAGGAAATGACTGCCTGGATACTATAAGCTTTGAATTTTATTGTGCTCCCAGATTAATTTTAACATGGGACAATTTTTCCACATGATGATATCAAAGCCTAGGTACATAGATATTTGTTATTTTGTAACATCCAGTGAGAGGAAAATGTGTAGTACTATTCTTAGAATGTCACTTCTCCCTTCAGGAGCAACAATAGTCAGGGGGAAGTGTCACTTTGGTGGAAATTAAACGCATAGCTTAACACTATCAGAAGTGTGTTTGGATTCTGCAGAGAAAGCAAAAAAAAAAAAGAAGTGACTGTGAAATATGCTGATTTGGCTACAAAGAAGTTGGGTCGATTTTTACATGTACAATAGCGTCAGCTAGCGAGGCACTCGAAATTGAAAGGCTGATACAACTTATTATATGTCTCCTTTATGGACTAGCAAGTGTTTCATACTGAAATTAAGTTAAATTCTGTTCACTAAGGAAGTTTAGTCTTCTTGTCATATTAAGGAAGAAAAATAAGAAAACCAAATAAATAGAAAAGATAAATAAAAGCCATATGTGATGTTGATTAAGAGTCAATGAGTTGAAGACTCGGAAAGAGTTCATTGCAAAGCTCTGTTGGGGGTGAGTGTATGTGCAGTGGGAGGCACTGCCAGTCTCAGCGACAATTACAAATAAGTGTGTCAGAGCCCGCGATCTCTGGTGGTACTAGGGAGGTACTTAGGAGGTTTGCAATATTTTTCATACCCCCAAACCAAAAAGCATCAACAAAAATTCGGTGTCACAACATTTTATTCCTTTAAGTCATTACACAGTTTTTGGCATCTCTAATTAAGAGTAGAATTAAATTAAATTAAATTATGAGTAGAATCATTCAGAAGCTGTCAAAAAGGATGCTGTTTTTCCTACAGTGACAGTGAGTCCATCTGCCTCTCTAATTTTATAAGTAAATACCAAGCATGCATTAATTAGTCCAAAATGTTTTTATTAAACTATATATCAATCATCTATCAATCAAACTATCTAACTAACTAACTAACTATTTAAGTTTTTGAGACTGCTTCTCACTCCAAAGCTCAGGCTGGCCTGGAATATTTATATACACAAGGCTAAGCTTACACTCATGACAATTCTCTTGCTTTAACCTTCCGATTCCTGAGATTGCCAAAATGAGTCACCATAGTTAGTTTAGAGTACATTGTTACCTGGCTACTCTGGGATAGCTTCATAATTAGAAACAACAAATAATATGTGTCAAATAATTTTAATCATTGAGGATAGTACAGTGAAATAAAAGATGTATGATTTTGTATATATATATATATATAATGTTTTTGAGCAATTAGATATTAAAAGGATTGTGCATTTTTTCTGAGCTCTCATGATGGAAGCGAAGCAATCTTCACTGTGTTTACGGTCTTTTGTTTCAGCATTCCAATTGCTGTGTTCAAACTGTGAGGTTCCAAATGGACAGACCTTTTCTTGGTTAGTATTCAGATCTCTGTGGTGAGAATAAGACATTTCAGGCTTTTACTATGCTTTTTGGAAAATGTAAAGGAATCTGAGTTCATGTGAGATTAAGGTGCTCCTGTTTGCTTGGCAGGCAATGAAAATCAATATATCGATGAGAGACAAGGGGCTTTCAACTGCAAGTTGGACAGAATTTTAATTTCAAAGATAACAAGGGCCATTATATGTTTAATGAAAATATGTTATTGAAAAGGAAGAAATTCTGAAAACTTTTAGAAAAGGTTTATATTTCTATTATAGTCTAAGCATGCAACCTTTGAAAAATTTTACTTGAGAGATAGAATGCACATTTGAAGGTTCAAATAAGTAAAATCATTTATTAAGGCAAATTTTATTATCTATCAGTTAAACTAAAGCAGTTACTCATATAATGAAAGACTATAGAGAAACGTGTACAGAATCAACCAGTAAACCAACAATAGGTAATTGTTGAAATAAGTAATTATTAACTGCTTCTCTCCAGAAGTGAACTCCAAAATCTTAAAATTACTCAGAAAACTTTAATCATTTTCAAGTTCAGATACACATCCTAAAACCTAAACATCAGGCATGAGGTTTTTTGCAAGTGGCACTTCTGAATCCCTGAAGTGTAGTTCAGTGCTGAAGATTAGTTAGACGCACTGGCATTTAAACTGTGACTTTCTTACTGAAGTGAGGCTGAGGTGTTGCGTCATGGCCTGGCTGCAGTAATTAAAAGGAACATTCACCTCAGAGTTGATCAGCTCCCATTAAAAAATTTAGTGTCAAGCCACTGTCTCCCTGGATTGGCACTCACTGCAATCATGTTATTCTTTAACAAGACAACTTGCATTTGATAACTTTGTAACCCCAGATCCCCTCATTCTTTCCTGATTTGGGATATCTTCTAATTTTTTTTATTTTTTATTTTTATTTTTTTGCCAAATAGAGATTACCCCAGGAAAGACCAAGCATTGCCCATAAGACAGAGGTTGAAGAAGAAAACATAGAAAGAGACAAAGGGATTCCACTGAAGATTTGACAATGACTTTACTAAAAAACTTTGTAGCACACACAAAAATAGTAGTATTCAAGAGTTAGAACTTGTGATATAAAAGGGATCAATTCAAATCAAACAAAAAAGAAATATCATTTTGTGCTTTTCTTCATACTTTAAGAGGAATCACTTTTCAGGACTGATATGTATTCATATTGAGTGACATTAAAAAACCTTAAGAATCACAATAAATATAATTTGAACCATTTCATTTTATAGGTAAACTACAAAGCTCTGTAAAATTGTATGAAGCAAAGCCCACAGGTAATGGTTTGGAATATAATGAATTTGCTATCTTATAATCATAACCTTGGCTTTCATCCAGAGAAAGCCTCAAATGTGTTTTCTAAGAGATATAGTTTTCCAACTTAAACAGTTTTATGTGGTGCTGAAAAATAGATTGTAAAGCGAGAATAATGTGTTAGTTTTTTGTATCAGGCTAATTGATTTTCAAATGACTGCCTCGCTAATAAGCATGATTAATGTTTGTGGATTCCTCAAATGTCACCATTGAAACAAGACATACCATCTAGTATGTTGTAATAACTCTGATCCATTTATGCAATTATACACCCATTGGCTTTGACTTTGAAAAATCAGAGAAGTGACATCTACAAGTATACTTGCTAATATCCCTGCCTAATCTATACATATGGGTTTCTATTTCATGGCTGTCCTAGCTACATATAAGTCAATACTCTCTCATAAATATAGGCTTCTTACATAGCCAGGCTATCATTAATGGTTAAAATGACTCTGTCATTACTAAAATTTATTGAGATTTGATTTACATCAATATGTCTAAGTCACTGTGTTATTTCTAAATGACAATTTTATTTAGGTTTGTAGAAAAAATAGAATGCATTATTTAAGTGACAGTAAATTGGCATAAGCAAGATATGCTATGAATGGCTGCCTATTTCATATGTCACACCCACTCAAATTTGCAACTTACTATATTTTCTAAGCATCTTCATCTCAAAGATATTATTAAATTATTTTTAATGTTATAAATACTATAGATATAATTTTGATTATATACCAAATCAAAATTCTAAAAAAATTATGTATGAATTTGTTTTGAATTAACCGATGAATCTATGAATGATAGCATATTAAATAGCTCTGTGCATGTGAAGTAATTGAGGTTGTGAAAGGTTTACCAAATGAAATACTGATGGGGCAGCAATAGAAAACATTTATAATGATGCAGAAATTCCTAAATAATAAAATAACTGAGAATTAGAATTTAAACATTGGGATGAGAAGATGTTTTTAGTCAGAAGTGTTTGTCACACAAGTATAGAGACATAAATTCAAATTCCTGGAACTAACATAAACCCAGTATTATATGTCTGTAACTCAAGGGTTAATATAATGAAATGGGGTATAGAGACAGGAGAATCCATAGAACCTCATTGATCAGCTAGCTTGGAATCTGCCACAGTATATAAAAAGAAGACTATGTCTCAATCAAGGTAGACAATAGTAGATAGTAGAATAAGCAGATAAAGAGATACTAGATAATAGATAGTAGGACAAGACACCTAAGATTGTTTCCTAATATCCAAATTCATGCTGTTGCACACTTCTACCTGCTGTCATATCACATAGACATGCACCATACACACATATCCAGAAACATACATAGAGATTTAGTAAAAAAAAAATCTTGCCATATAATAAGATAACACTGACAGTCTGCCTCACTTAGAAGTGACACTCCACCATTCATATGGTCTATTTCAGGACAATACCAGGATGTTACACTGTTCAAAGGGTTTTTAGAAACAGAATATGCATATTTCCATTAATGAAATACCATAATATCATTTTTTCTGGTAGTTTCTAGACAGCAGATATTTGTTTCTTGTGAATTCAGAGATGTAAAATCAAGGTGCCTAGACAAACTATTTCCTGATCTTAAACTGATTTATTTTTTGCTGAATTACCTACTCACATCCCCAAGTTCTCATTTCAATTTCAATATAATTAACTTGGGCTGAGAGTTTCAAAGTAAGAATTGGGTGGGACCAGTAATCTAAATGATAGCATATGTTTCTTTACATTTGAAATGTATTTATTTTATCCCTCCTGCTGTAATGTTGGAGGAGGCTGCCTATTCGTTCCCAGCTGCCCATACTCCCTAAATAATCAAGCAGAAACTGTATTAATTTCAACACTTCTTGGCCTATTAGCTTATGCATAATTTTACTTCTTCTTCCCTTTTGAATATGAATCCCGTCTTTAATTTCTCCATTCTGATATTTGACTATGCATATATGAGAAAACATATTCAATTCTTTGTTTAGGAATTACCTCTCTAAAAGATTCAGCTTCCTTATTTACAATTTCTTCCCTTTGACAGTAGAACATGAACATAAGTTTAGTTAAGTTTTAGTGCTTTGTAACTATTTTATTGTCTAATAATATGTCAATCACTTGCACCTAAGACTTCATTAAAATTGCCTTTACTTTCAATATTTCTACTAACAGGATTTCTCTTTCTTTCTTTCTTTCTTTCTTTCTTTCTTTCTTTCTTTCTTTCT
>JABTXL010001323.1:6514197-6530837 GCA_025134845.1 Neodon shergylaensis | reverse complement strand
TCTTTCTTTCTTTCTTTCTTTCTTTCTTTCTTTCTTTCTTTCTTTCTTTCTTTCTTTCTTTCATCTTTGTTTGTTTTCTTGAGACAGGGTTTCCCTGTGTAAAAGCCCTGGCTGTCTTGGAACTAGCTCTTGTAGACCAGGCTGGTTTTGAACTCATGGACATCTACCTGCTTCTGCCTCCGAAGTGCTGGGACAGGATTTTCTCATTGGCTAGAGGAATAACACTTTCTCAACAGCTTCTTAATGGTTCTTCTTCTACAAAGCTTTTCACTCTCAAAATAATGGATGTTTTGCTAACGTGTGCCTCCTGATTCCTCTAGTCTCTAGAGTTAATGTGGGATGTCCTTCTGTATATGTGCTGCTTTTATTGGCTGATGAATAAAACTGTTTTGACCAATTGCTTAGCAGGGTAAAGCCAGGAAGAAAATCAAAACAGACATATAGAGATAGGGTAGGCAGAGTCAAAGAGATGCCATGTAGCTGGTATAGGAGACAGACACCGACCTCTTGCTGGTAAGCCATAGCCTTATGGTGATACACAGATTATTAGAAAGGGGTTGATTTAAGATGTAAGAGCTAGAAAAAAGTATGCATAAGCCATTGATCAAACAGTGTTGGAATTAATATAGTTTCTGTGTGACTCTTTGGGTGTGGGTGCCCAGGAAACAAATTAAAAATATTTATTTATAAATGTTGTTTCCACATTTTATGGCAACAGTGTTCAGCTTCTTAATTCAAAATTTCCATCTCTATACAATTGAGATACTATTAAAAAATAGCATAAGCTGAAGGGAAAATAAGCAAAATAAATGCATTTCTCATGTTGCTAGAGGCTAGTATGCCTGAAATCAAAAAAAGTGGCAGAGATGGAATGCTTCCTAACTCCTGAATGATGAACTTTTTGCTGTATCATTAAAAGGTAAGCGTGCTAAAATGACTCCCTGGATTCTTTTATAGGGTACTAATCCTATTTATTAGGGGCTCCAAACTCAAATATGATGTAATCACCTCCCAAAGGCTCCATATCCCATTACCTGACCTTGGCAATAGTATTATAAACTATGTATTTTGTGGAGAAAAACATTAGATCACTGTAACTTCAGAACTAAAAGGTTATTGCTCAGTCTGTCTGGCCAATTCCATTTCTCCAGCTGGCTATCATCCTTTGAACTATATTTTTTCTGTTCTTTAATTGAAGCCCACATGTAGGAGGGGAAGTGGTATTTTGAATCTATTGGGAATGTATTTACTCCATCGGTACATGGTGCCCATAAAGTGTAAACAAAATATGTTTCTTTTTCAGTGTTTTATTTTAGTTTAATTATTATTTAGTTGTGATTATGGATATCAAAGTCATAGTCCCCTACATGCTAAGCAAGCCTCTTATCACTGACTCACAGTCTCATCCATAATTAAACAACAACAACAACAGAACTTATTTATAAAGGACTGGTGGAGTATATCTCACTCTAAGGGTCTTGATCACCTATGTGTATAAACACACATATACCTTTTACAGTATGTAAATACTTGGAGAAGTGTTAAATGTATCAATTATCTTCATTGTGGAGATGTTATTATAAGTGTTTGCATATTTCTAAAACCATGTAATTGTTCACATTAAATACACGAAGTTTTTTTACATATCAATTATACCTCACTATAATTTCTTTTTTAAAGAGATAAATGATTAGAAGGAAATGTAGATGTGAAATTGGGAACATCTGCTGATCTGATAGCATAAATTACCCTGAATGGATTGAGACAGAAAAAGCATTTGAGTTGGGGGTGGATGAGTGGTATGAACTCCACTTTAGAAACTGCTGTGGTGTCATAAAATGGGGCTTCATACTGTACAGAAGACTTGGCTGATTTGTATCAATGGATAGGATTCATTGAGTAACAGTTTCTTCCTTGTAAGGAGATGTTTTTAATTTTAGCAGCTTGAGAGTTAGTCATTAGCAACCAAGATTTCTGAAATTCAGAGTAGTGCTTGGAAGATTTTCATAGATTATTCAGGGAGAAGCAGAGAATCATTTATTGGTAAAGGCTACTTCTTCAACTGATAGAACTTATGAGTTTTCTTTGAAATTAGTGAATATATCTGATATCTCATTTACACTCTCTTTTCACAGAAACAATGTCATAGCATGTCCATTTCAACAATTGCAAGTTTATGTTCATTTAACTTTAAAGGAAATTAAGAGATAGATCGAACAACATTTACATGAAGGTCAAAATTCTGTAGTTTGGTCTAAGGTACTAAAGGATAACAATAAATTAAGTTGGCATAAAAGTCAAATATGCTCATAGATCAAACTGCTCAGCATCGGGATATTAATGGCCCTGAAAACTCTACAGATTAACTAAATACATAATCAGTAACACAATCATTATTGAATCCAAATGTGTTTTGTTCTCCAGCATGCCATTATTCAAAATCTGTACAGTAATCATCACATTTTATTTCATACTTGGAGAGTTTCTAACAAATTCATCATGTGCAGCTGAAAGAAGGAGGAAGTGGCTTTCAGAATTCCATCTGAAGGGTGTTTCCAACAGAATTTATTGCTCAGTCATAGCCAGTGTCCAACAACATCTGACCTTTTACAGGCACTCAAATTTCTCTTTAAAAGGTTTTCTAAAGTTACACAGTTGGCCTAGTCAAGAAATGCACATTTTAAATGTTCCAAATTTTTAATTTCCCATAATTAGTAGCAGCATTGACATCCCTGACAACTTCTATCTTGGAAATTGTAAATATGGCCATCAATTATACTGGTAGAATCATGTAGTGTCTGACAGAAATGTTTTTAAAATAGGTGGTGTTTCTATCACTTCTATAGTATAATATTTCTGACACAATACAGCATTTTATTCTCCCCTCTCCCTTTCTGACTACCTTTCTAGCTATTTGGTAGCTCATCTTGGCCTGGTCCTCAATCTGAGTACTGTAATAGGTGTGAAACATGTCCAGCTCAGCTTTGAACATTCATGAACATCATTTTTCTCTCTTTGAGCAGTCATTCCTTAAGGTATTCCTAAAAGAACTCAAACATCTTTTAATATTGATCAGTCTTGTTGCTGAAAGTCTCCATAATGTAGATATACATCAAATGCTATATCATTTATATTGGAGATAATGACTGGTACATTACTAGTCCACATAAACTATTAGGTATTCTTGGAGAACTCAAGATGTGAAGCCTGCTTTATGGACCATTATCATCAATAGGCAGTCACAATGAGGCAGTATCTGGGGACACATTTTAAACAGTTTCTTCCTTTTTTGTTAAACATAAAGACTCAGCCTAAAAAGACATTTCTACTTTGAGCTTCTGACTATATTTTATGAGGGTGTTTAAATGCTATATTCATATGTCATCCATCAATTTGCTTTTTGACAGGTTTGCTGTCAGATGAATATACTGTAAAGTTGCAAAAGACCTCTTTTAGTATGGAAAGATTCATAATTCTTAGCTTATTATAAGAGAAATTCACTTTCAATGAAATCTAGAAATATTTATTGGTATAAAATGAATACAAGACTGAAATTTTTTTGAAAATATATTGAACAGACACCGTGATGTTAATATTGATTGGCAACTTGACAGAACTTAGCATCACTTAGAAGACAAGGCTCAGGAAATACCGGTGGGGGACTATGTAGATTAGCTTAGTTTCTGGGTTTATCTGTGAGGGATAATCTGGAGTAATTTAGTTGAGATGGTATGACCCCACTGAATGTGGTCACCACTGCCACATGGGCTCAAGTCCTGCACTGAATAAACAAGAAAAAGCTATCAAACATTAGAATTTTTGTCACTCAATCTCTTGACTACTTATCTCATTTCTCTTCACTCCCTTTCCCCACCAAGGTGGACTGTACTCTCAAACTGAGCAAAATTGTCTCTTCCTTGTGGAGGTTGCATTTTCCAGCTATTTTTTCTCAGCAATGTGGAGAGTTACTAATAGTAGATGACTATTTAAAAATCAAGACTGATTTATGTTTCAGTTTTTCTAATGTGTTTCAGTGGTTAAATAGTTGTTTTTACTATTTTTCATGTATTCACTGACAACCTTTACATTTTACTTGCCATCCAAGAGTAGCCATATGAGTGGCCTGGATCTGAAATGCATGGCTATCTTCTCAGTATTGAAAACTCAGTTCTAAAAAATCTAGGGAATAGCTTCTAGGATCTCCCAGCAACAAGGAAATCCAGAGTCTTCAAGTGCTGTCTATCTAGCTCCAACTCAAGCCCACATTCAGTCAGATTTCAAGCAGTTCCAGATATAAGTGCCAGGTAACTAGTTTTTGCATTATATTTTTTATTAGTTATTTTTATTGTTCCGTTGTTATATACTGATTAAAAACACGGAACAAAAAACACACATCATTGTAACCTCACTACAGTCATTTGTCTTCAGTCTCATATATCTTAACTTTCTGATCCCTAACCATTAACCCTGATATCAGCATCAGAGATTTTCAACAATCTCTCACACCATACCTGCTCCAGTGACATACCTATTAATTTCTCACCATGATGATTTTGGACTAACCTGGTACATCAACAAGCAAGCCAATTAAGTTATCAGATACATTATCTTTGGCCTTGGGCTTTAATAAGATCATCGATAAAGGCAGAAGACATTATTTAAGTCATTAGTATGAAAAAATGTATCAAATTTCAAATATTTGTGTAATAATAAAAGAGTAATGTCGAATAACTCTTAAAAAATACTTTATTTTATAAGAATTGCCTTGATATTAGTGTATTTTTTTCAGTAATTAAATAGGAGCAAGAAGAATCTATTCTATTAGTAATAATATGAGAATTCTATACATCAAATATCTACAGTTATTATATCTATATCCATGAAAATAAGATTGGGGTTGTCTACACTGTAGAAAGTATAACAAATTAGTTAGAAGATGAAATGGAGAAGTTCTAAAAATATCACAAGCAAAAATTATGAAAATATGTATCTTATTTTAAGTTCTCAAACTTCATTGCACATTATACCAATCACCAGTCATATAGGGCAACAATGCACTTGAAATATGCTTATTGCAAGCCAAGAGATGTTGCAATTTTAATACATATACCTCATCTCAATAACTTGCTAAAAATGACTCACTAATCATTTAATTTTGACCACATTTTGAAAGATGATTATTTTAGATATATGAATTATATGGTATATTGTTATTATTAATTTCAGGTTTTTCTACTTTTAAAAAATTATCATTCTGTCGATAAAGGTGTTTATAAGTTTGCCTGGGCATGTCAAGTTCAGGAAATAATTTCTGAAGCTTTTCAAGCGTATATTCTCTTATGAAATTACAGCCAGACAAATGTAAACATAGAAAATTCAAATTGCAAAAACATTCTAATGGTTGAATATAAGTACTACCTAGAACTTGTATCACTTTATAGTTTCAGCAAAAAAAAAAACTAAAACAAATGGTCAGAATTACATAACACTAGTAAAGAAAAGCAAAGTATTTCTTTTTATTCTGATTGCTTAATATTGACACTATTCATATAATACATATTATAAATATACAGAATTTGTTTTACTATTATTTTAGGAGATAGTTTCAACGTGTGTACATATCCTAAGTGGTGCAGTTTTTTTTTTATCGATTATCTCTTTGTCATAGTGTCCCAATGAAGAACCACATGCATTGTACCATGTATTTCCTCATGTAGAGAGACCTACACATCATTATCACATAAAAACACATTTAAAATGATACTTAGTGAATATATTGCTATACGTTTGGATGCTCTCCTCTATGAGTTAGTTTCTGTGCATGGAACCAAAGGAAGAGAAACATGGTAGAAAAATTTAGTCTCCATAACAAAGTAAAAGTATTTAGTTAATTGTAAGCAGCCTAAAATTATGTCTAAGGACTTTAATAAGGTATTTCCTGATAATTCTGTGTATACACGGAAGTCTGTAATTACATTTCATTTTCATGTATAAAAATTCAACCAGTACTCGTCTATCAGTTTACATCTCAGCGTTTGGTTGAGACATGAAATATGTGTGAAGGCAGGTGTTCTGCTTCTGCTTTCTAACAAGACGAAGAAATCAACACAGAATCCAAGCCAACAGATGCTGTAAAATAGAAGAAAACCTAAAATCATCGTGTGTGGGTGATAAAGTGCATTCTGGTCTGGAACACGCTAGAGTGGATGTATCCCTGAGTGACTTTTTCCAGCAATTGTCACATTTGTCTCAGGGGAAAATTCCAAGGACATTTTTTTTTCTTATGACACAGAGCATTATAGCTTCTGTCCAAGAAGAAACATCACACTAAATTGTGGTACACTATTTTCTAGGCATTTAGCTTTGCCTTCCCATAGAATCAAAGATGTCATGGAAGTGGTGGAGCTCTACTCACACAATTTGATATATACTGAACTGCTTCATGATTTTCAGAGAAAATTGTTTCACTGTGCCTTATCAATTTAAACATACATTCTTTCTATATACTAATTATTATCATTTTATTCCCCCTTAATGAAACTTACTTTGTATTTAATGAGAACTGATGAATAGTAATGTTATGACATATTTTACATCAATCTATCAAATCTGTATTTAGCACTCCTATATAAAAGAATCTATTCTCTACATCAAATACTTAGGGTTATGACAGCTACACCCATGAACATAATGAGAGGGTTGTCTGCACTGTAGAAAGTGTAACAAACTAATCAGAAGATAAGTTAGAGAAGTTCTACGAAATATCCCAGGCAAAACATTATGAAAATATGTATCTCATTTCCCCTAGGATCATCAGAAAAAATTTGTAGAATAAGTAAATAGTAAGTTTACAATAATCTATCTGTAACGGTTCACCAAGAACTGCTAGGTTGGTTATCCCAAAGATTATTAAAAACAAAACAAAACAAAATATGAGTGAGATCAGTGTATCTTCCAAGTCATATCAGAGAAGTTTCTTCTCACAATATATTGCAATTAACACAGGTCCATGACTGACCAAATTGCAGAGGAAATTTCAGAAGCTTAATCCTAAATGGAATATATATATCTCGTTCCTTCCCATGTAGATACAGGGATCTTGTAGGAAGAAAAAGAATGAAGATGGTAAAAGTTAGAGGTGGTAGATGACTTCAACAAAACCGATTTTTAGAAACAACAGGTCAAATAAGCTAACAGTAATTTGAAATCATATGCACAAGATCTGCATGAGCTCAAGCCAGGAAAAATCCAAAATGGAAAGGTGAAATAGAAGAGAAGTCCCATCCCCAGCTGAAAAGCTGTTACCATTTGATAGCTTCCAGGAGACTAATAGTAAGTCTTCTTTAATGGTGTGGCTTCTGGCATACTGACTACACTTTAGGGCATGAGTAGTTAGTTAGCAAGCACAGGTGGAGCTATATTCATTACAAACCATCAAAAGAAAAAAAAAAACAAGAAAGGAGAGAGTGTGTAAAACATGATGGATTGGTGATATGGTGAGCAAGGAGCATGGAGGATCTGGGAGGATCTGGGAGGAGGTGGGAGAAGCTGGGAGGATTTGAGACAAGCTGGGAGGATCTAGCAGGAGGTAGGAGGAGCTGGGAGGAGCTGGGAGTGGTGAATATGAAGACAATCGATAATATGAATGTTTTAGTTACTATTCGATTACTGTGAAGACACACTCTAATAAAGGCAATTCTAATAAGAAGAATCATTTTATAGGAACTTGCTTGCAATTGTTGAGTCCATGAATACCATGGTGAGAAACAAATAGAAAACAAACTGAAAAATCTTTGCAACCTAATCATCCGGCAGGAAAAGAGAGGCTGGGCCTAGTTTGGATTTTTGAAACCCCAAAGCACAATCCCAGTAACATTCCACTTTAAGAAGGCCACATCTGCTCCAACAGGGCCACATGTCCTAATCCTTTTCAAACTATTCCCCAACTGTTGAACTTCCAGGAGAATATATGATCCTCTGGCAGCCATTCTCATTCAGTTTACCACAGTTAAATTTTCAAAGAATTAGTAAATATGTTATTTTTTATAATTAATCACAATGTTGTCTCCTTTCTTCTTCTTTTTTTAATTCTTTAATCTCAAAATATAGTCAACCATTTCTCCATGTGACACTCTAGATTCATGAAGTTATCCATACGGTAATTTAAATCCTTCTTAAATCCTTATATAGAGGCAGATTTATGATATAAAGTGTTACCAAACTAGTAGTAAGGGGAGAGGGCTGGAAACTAGGAGAGGGCTGGAGGCAGAGAAAGAACACAACAAAATAAGCCTCCATGCAGCCAGCCAATCAGAAAACATTATCAGGGATTATATTATAGTAAAAGCAGATCTAATTTTTAAAAATATTTTTCTCGATAAATCATATATTATGATATTATTGCCGTGAGGTATGGGGCAGTCTGTACTTTTTTACATTCACTATTAACACAACGGATGAATGCTCTCATTACAGGTGCCATTGTCTCCCCTGACTGGAAAGTTGGGTAGTTTCTCTTAGAATATTTGAGGGCTCAGGTTTAAGCTGGAAACTGGGTTGAGTTTTGACCAAATGGTTTCTTCTTTATTCCATATTAGGATAAATAAGCAATGACATACACAGACAGACTAAAAGGAACACTGTCCAAGAAAGGCCTCGTTAGCAAGTCTGCCATTTTTTCAACAAATTTATTCCTAAATAGGTAAGACAGAGAGAAAGATGTCTCTACAACTTTTAGAAGAAAATTTTTTTTCTAAGAATAACGTTCATATTCTACACCTAAATGAGGAGGCTCTGAAATGAAGGGGCATCTAGTGAACAGTGTGGTGCTTTGGAGCTTGAAATCATGGGTCACTTTTGATTAAATGTTGCTCACAGAAAATGAGCTTTGGCTTGCAGTGGCACTGTCCTCACTGTCATATGCATGGATTTAAATGCCAGTGCTTATTAAAAGTAGCCTGAGCAATAACTGAGGGTTGCTCTGGGGATGAACCATTAAAAAAGAAAAATGACCTGCAATTCCACTCAAAAGTAATTAAATCTTCCCCAATTGGCAAGGTGATTTTTTTTTTTAGGAAATAATTTCATGAACTTGGGGGAGGGGGGAGCAAACAGTCTAATATGATATAACTGGATCATATGTTAACTGGAATTTCATGCCAGAGATTCAGCATTTCTGAGTTCATTCTCATTTTAAACATAAACATTAAAACCCATCCTCCAAGGATGGCTATGAGTATTAAATATGATAATTTATGTTAAGGAATCAGACATTCTGCCTGAGCTGCATCAGATGCTAACTATTACCAGACCTCTGGAGTAATCTGAGATTCTACCCCAGATCTTGAGGTGTAGGGAGAGCTGTCATTATTAATGATATTATGGTTGATATTTACTTTTATAGATATTTTGCTAATTTTTCTCTTTCCTATTTCCATCTTTTATTCAGGACAAAGTAATAGGTTGAGAATTTTCTCTATCTGTGTTTTTGTAATGCCATGAGAAGAGATTGCTTTTGATTATGATTCATTCCACTTTTTAGGTTCTTCCATTGATTTTTATATTGAACTTCTTCTTTCAATATCTTTTAACCATAGTCCTTATTTATGATACCCAAGACCCTGGCATATCATAATAAGTTGCTTATTAAAAAGTGACATGATTTTTATTAGAAAATTAGAATCAATGAATCATAATTTTTGTCCTTAGCAGACGTTAAATGAACACATCACTTACAGAATCTTTTTACCTCATTATGAAGCTTATATTCTCAGAAAAGAAATGGATTTCTTTTTCAACTTGTGGTGGTTTGTATTTGCTGGAAAACTTTATTGATTTTGTTCAGAGCTGGGAGTTTGCCTGATCAAACTGCTGAAAGTAATGAATAGTTCAGTTTTTTTGATGACGAAATGGGATATCAGGTACAGAATGAACTCCTGGCAGCTTTAAAGTGAAATTTCTAGGGAAGTGACTCATTTCCTAGCACAAGAGTCAACTCTGTAGGTGCCATTATAAAAAGAATTGTGATTAATAACATGCTAATTTTTAATCATTCATTTGTGCAAAATTGGTTCATTGAAAATCAAATGTGTTGCATTGTCATTTTTTTCTGTTATGACAAGATAAAATGTGCCCCATTTTTTATTGAGTTTACAGGCTAAAAATGTATATGGATACTAGGAATTTAAATTGTAATAAAAAGAAAGAAATAGAAAAATGCAGAGAGCATCATGTGATTTAGTGTATACTAAATACTTAATGCATGTTGATTTAAAAGTACAACAATTGGTAGTAATAATGAGGACCTTGGAAATCACTAACTTCATGTCTCCCCAGCAATGGTATTACAATAATGGCATATGTTACTGCGGTCATCTTTTATGTGGCTGTGCTATTCAACATTAGATACCCACGTAGCCAACGTAGCCACCATTCCAGCCTCAACACCAGTTCATTTTCAAGAAGTCTGAAAGAGTATTTTAAATAACAATCCATAGTAACTTTTGTAGCCTGTGCACCAGTTCAATGAGTGTCAAAGTTGAGTGAAGCTGAAAGCCTGATATATGATTCTTGGTTAGTAAACAGATTGTCATAGCTCAGTATAGATTAGGGTAGGCAGGATTTCAGTTTACTGGTACTTTGTTAATTCACCAGAGCTGCCAACCCAAAGTTTTTGTGCCTTCTGTTGTCTTTGTCTATTTTGGTGTCATGGTACTGTTTCCTCATGAAATGAATTTGAGCCTGCTTGGATATTTTTGTAGAGGAGTGGAGTGAACCCTTGAGCCAGGGGGTAGTTTTGATTTATCCTTAGGCCTTACAAATCTTGCTTGTACCCAGGCAGGGAATGGGTTATCACACACCACTTGTCTCTCTGGTTAGCATGATTCCTCTTCTCACTGTTTTTACTCCAAAGTTTTAACTTAATAAACATACTTCAATAGAATGTAAGTAAAAATGAAGGGTATTTGAAGCATTGAATAATTGCTAACAACCTCACCCTAGGTATCTATGCTATTTCTCCAAGATGGTTAGATTGTTGGATATGTCAGAGGACCAAAGCTTGAAAGAGAAAAGCCAGTCTACTGGAATTTTCATATGGAAAATTTGGGGGTACTGGATACATGAACCAACTACTCGCTTTACTCAGTCAATCTAGAGCTTCTTGGGTCTCTCTGTGATCAAGTGATACTATTCTGGGATCAATCTAGCTCTTGGTGAGAACATGCTTGGAATTTCCATGCTGACTACAAAGAGTTGTGTACCATTTTTATGTAGTACCTTAAGATAAAAATTTTCAATTAATTTCTAGTTTTCCATATTTGCTATATGCCTAGGAGTTATTGCTTAGCTTACATGGGTCTTTTAAGAGGTCTTTAAACATAGTTTAAAATTTAAATTTGAACCAGGTTCAGAACATTGGGGAAAGAATGAACAAACAAGATACGGATTTAATTATTGACATTAATTATCAAGAATCTGGAAGCAGTCTCTCGGCCTTAGCGCCATCTTCCTTGACACCCCTGCGCCATGAGAGCGAAATGGAGGAAGAAGAGAATGCGCAGACTGAAGCGCAAGAGAAGAAAGATGAGGCAGAGGTCCAAGTAAACTCGCCCGCCCGCGAAGGCCACAGGAGCAGCAGTAAGGGACGCTCAAGGCTGGGACAAGCTGGGCTGAGCTGCAGCCGGAGGAAGTCTCCGGACCACCGAGAGACCGACGCCCTGCCGTCATGACAACAGCCCGCTGGCCCTTTGCCCTGGACCTGTGGCGTTCTGGACTAGTTCTGTCCTCACTTGTGGCCAATTGTAACCCGTGTACAATAAACCATCTTTGTCGCTGTCAGCTGAAGAATGCAAAAAAAAAAAAAAAAAAGAATCTGGAAGCACTGTCTCAAAAAAATTGAAAAAAATAAAAAGAATCTGGAATCACAGGGGAGTTTGTCTTCTGGGCATAGCTGTAAGGGTTATCTTGTACTCCTTAACTGACATAGAAAGACGAGATCATGGTCAATGTGCTGGGTATTAATCCTTGGCTCAGATTATGGGTTTTGCAATCAGACTAAAGGAGATAAGGAAGAGCATGCATTCATTGCTCTCTGTTTTGTTTCTGGATAAGAAGTGATGAGCTATTTCAAGATTCTGTCACAATGAACCACTTGCTATGATGGACTTGAACTGAAAACTGTAATAAAACTTTTACTCTTTAAACTTCTTTTGTCAGAGTAGTTTATCATTTCAACAGGAATAAAAAGGATAGGTGGGATAATAAAATCTAAATGATAAAGTCAAAAAGTATAATGTGATACAATTAAATATATTGAGAAGAAAATGCTATAAACAGATGTTCAAGCTAAATCCTGACTAATTTTCAATGGCAATATCTGCACTCTATTCTCATCACCTTCTTCTTTCCTTTATTTTTATAATGTTACAAAATTTAAAATTTCCCTATAATATTCCTCCATTTATTCCACTCATACCTTGAGTTTTATCCTCTTTCCCAATATAAGAACTTGGGAAGTATAAATTTTATAGAATCCACATTTCTAACTCAACCACATTAGTCCTTTGAAAATTGTCTCAGGACACTGGTATTCTTTCCCTTGATTTCATCAAGAATCCACCCATGGTAACTGTTATTTTTCAAACTTGTAGGAAAGTGTTGTCAGCCGATCTTTCTTCATTTACGTATCTATAAAGGAATATTAAAAGCGCTCCATGATGAATGCAGGAATTATCTCGTATACTACATCTCTCTACAGTTTCAGAGTCAACTGAATCTCTTACTCCAGCTACCCGGTCCTGGAAAATTTGAGAAATAAAACACTTTCTTCATCCCCATCTTTTTAATATTCTGTATTATATAGAGATTAAAAATTATGAAAAAAGCTGGAGAAAAATTCTTCAAGATAAATTACTGGCTTGATTTTCACATCTCTCTGTCACAACACAACAGTCTCTGAATTGATATGCTGTGTGAAAGCAATTTCCAGAGTTAGATACGTTAAGCTAGCTATGCACATTTCAGGTCTTCTCTTTCTCCTCCCCTCCTGTCCTCAAGAGAAGAAAATGTAGCTCTAATTCAGACATGCTCATGAGCATGAATTCTTAATATTTTTGAAGTCGTAATATAATTACATAAATTCTTCTTTTCATGTTCCTCTGCCAAACCATGCTGTGTATTTTTCTAGCTCTCTTTAAACTCCATGGCCTATTTTATTCAATTGTTTCTGTTGTTGTTGGTGGTGGTGGTGGTAGTGTGTGTGTTCTTTAATATTTGATATCCATTTATTGGTAGACTATGACTAGACAGGACTTCTCTACTGCAAGTGACATATTTAAAAAATATCCCCATTCATGGTGAGGTGAGTTCTTCTTGTACATTTTCTGATGTGAAGAAGAAAAGACAGCTTCTATTTGATTCCTTTGTGTTTAAGTGTGTCTGATCATTGTATAGCTTCATTTTTTCTAATGAATGTCAAGATTTGGAAGCAGTTTAAGATATGTTAGCATGAGTTTCTCAGTAATGGGGTACCCGAAAGTAAGTTCTGCCCTGTAGCAAATCAGTACTTATACTGAAGATATTGTTAAAAAACACAAAAATTCAATTTAGTCACTTGGATTGTTTTATCCAGCTCCATAATCAAGTTCAGAATTATAAAATATGATCATTTAACTAGTACTCTCTAGAGTGTCTCCTCTGTTTAGACTGTATAAAAGTTATCCCAGTCAAAAAGCATCTAACCAATAACTACTGACAACTGTTAATTGGGAATTCATGGTTGTGGTTAACCTTTCTGTGAACAGGTAACACTTCGTTTTTGGCTGTTGCTGCCTAAGTCTATGTCCATTTTGTTCACAGATATGATATTTTTGCTTATGAGCATTCTTTCATCCATGAAGTTTATAATGTTAGGACCACATGCACCTTCCTTCTTTACGTTTGGAAATTGTCTCTGCTTGGTTGTCTGCATTTACTTACAATTCATTTTACGTGAATTATAAACAAATTGATTTTTTATTTTCTTAAATCTAAAGTATCTAAAGCTTTATGATTTCTTACTGAGATTACTGAAACTTGGCGTCTGATTATCTTACCCACTCCTTTGTGTTCTCCATTCTGACTGCTAATGATATCATCAAATAGAATGAAGTGCAACTAGAGATTGGTCAAAATGCACGGAATGATCTTGTCCTTAGCTATGTCTCTCCCTACACCTCTTCTTGAATTCTACTCTCCCCTTAGGTGTTCAGTTCTTTGACCCAAAAGAGTGAGTTGACTTGAACAGTTTTTCTTATTCAAGAAATTGAAATTGCTTTAATAACCTTGCTAAAATGTTACACTTGCTAACTTTTAATGGTCTATTGGAGCTCATTCAGCAGGGTATTTTCACTTCTGAGAAGTATTTCCTTAACTGTTTAACCTAGAAGGTTATTTCTATCCTATTCTACATGGATTTTCTTACTTTCATACTGCATATTTATTTTCAATTTATTTTTCTGAACTTTTCCTTGAAGTATAAGCTCCTTGAGGGCAAAGTATAAATTTCATTACCCTGAAATATTGAAGGCAGGTCTCTTACTCCTTCAGATACTGTATGCTTTCATCTCGACACTAAACACTTTTTGTTTTGAAAATCATTGGCATTTATGAAACCCAATTCAATGTAATGGATAATGAAGATATAGTGAGGAATATATTCTAGTTGTGAGCATCTCATAGACTCACAGGAAATGGTTTTTTCTAAAAACATAGTTGATGATTGAATATTTTAGGAATCATCATATATGCTGGAGCCAACTTTTATTAGAAAGAATAGCTTTCCAAATGTGGATAGATGCTGGATTCATGAAACTAATGTGTTTGCCTAAAAAGGTTATTTCTCCTCGGCCATTCTGATTATGTAAAGAAATAATCATAGCTACACCATCAAGCATTTTTGGCTATTTTACTTCACAAAACTTCAGTCAAATAGCCTTTATCTGGTCATTTACTCTTAAAGAGTACTATGAAGATTTTTATAATTAATTCTTTTTTAATTTTATGTCTCAATACCTATTCATTCATTCATTTTTTATTGTGTAATTCGCAGGATCCCTGAAAATACATAAAATTCTAGAACACCACTTGCTCTGTTTCTCTCTCTCTCTCTCTCTCTCTCTCTCTCTCTCTCTCTCTCTCTCTTTCTGTGTGTGTGTGTAAGAGGATACAAGTGTGCATGTGGAGACCAGAGTTTGATGTCAAATACCTACATCAGTCACTCTCTGCCTCATAGAGACAGGGTCGTTCACCTAATTAGAGATTATTTGTTTATTTTCTGGTTTGTAAATTCCAGGGATCCTTCTTGTTTTACTCACATAGTCTTTTCCCCAGGTGTTAGCGACTTCCTTCTTGTTAAGAGACAGGTATATTTATAAGTGGAAGACTCAAGCAGAAAAATAAAACATCATCTAAAGACAAGAAAGTTAAAACAATGGATCTCAGTTATAGAGTCTCCAAAGTGAATGCTCAATAGGAGAAATAATAGAAAATGGGGGAGAATAGTATAAAGTCATTATAATTGGAATCAAATCAAAGCTTCACATCGAAGAAATATATTGCAGATATCTAAAAATATATTGGCAGAATATAAGGTGACTTTGGCATAAGTGAAGGCTGGATTCTAGATAGATATTTGCCAGTATGTCAAAACAAAACTGGAAAAAAAAAAACAAACAGAACAACAACCAAAAAATCCCATAATATCAAAAGACATATTTTACATGGCCTGTTGGGCATAGATTATAGAGAACCTGAGACTCCATGTTAATAAATTCTCAGTGTTTAGTGGTCTGCCCATGAACAGACCCTGCTTCCTTCTACAACAGTGGTTTCTGTCTCCGAACAGTGAGCAGACCTAGATACATATCACAAGGAAAATATTAGCATTCAAAATATTAAATAGTAACATCAGTTATGGAGGGTCACTCTGGGTTGAGAACCAGAGAGAGGTTTGCACACTGAGAGCTTAAAGACCACAACTAAGAGTAAAGAAAGTTCTAGAAGAACTTTCAGTGATGACTCTTTGTTTTTTAATCTTCCTTTTTAATTTAACATATATTCTTCTATAATACAATACATCTCAACCATAAATTCTCCCCACTCCACTCCTCTTAGATCTCCTCTTCCCCTCTCCCAGTCCACTTCCATTTCCTCTTCAGAAAAGAGCAGGTCTCCAAGAGGCACAGAGCAGAACAACACAGTATACAATAAGCCAAGGTGAAAGTCCTCATCTGAAGGTTGGACAAGGTAACCCAGTAGGAGGCAAAGTGTCTCAACAGCAGGAAAAAGAGATATAGATACTCTTATAAAATACCTTTAAATACAAGATGGTTATGTTTTCTCTGTAGGTGTTTCATAAAAAATATTTTTCTAAGTGAAAATTGTATCTGGGACTTAATATTTAGATCTGATTTCTTGTGTTACTATGTTTAAAAGTAGCTGAAGATACATACAAGCTCCAGAAGAAAGAAAATCTATTTCAGTGATGATACGAACAAGGAAACAATGTCAGTGTGAAGATGAACCTCAAGCTTATTGTCCCTATTTTCTTTCTTTCTTTCTTTCTTTCTTTCTTTCTTTCTTTCTTTCTTTCTTTCTTTCTT